>KL259843.1:22957-42410 GCA_000699545.1 Podiceps cristatus | reverse complement strand
TTCCTGCTGTGCAATATCAAATGCCTTTCATAGACTCCAAAATATAACTCAGGCAGGAGATGCAGGAGATTGAAATGTATTAAACCAGATGATAACACTTCATTTTCCACAGTTGAGAAGAAGCAATTTTAAAAAAAAAGGAGGGAAAAAAGGCACTTTTAATCATGTAGTTAACATTTGAATATAAAATGAAAAATGCTGCCTCTTCTAATCAGCACAGCTGACTTCATAGTGCAGAGTTTTTTTAAGGATAAAGCTATAACATTAGTGTTGTAATGTACACAGAATCCTTTAGTTTCACGTAAGGACAGATTAGCATGCTGTCCCAGTCATTACTGGATGAGCTGTGAGACATTAACCGTGTTAAGCATTACAGGAACAGGCCAAGAGGATCCCCATGAAGTTCAACAATGAGAAGTGCAGACAGAAAAACTCCATGTTTTCAGTCATATGTTAATGAACCTGTCTGTTTTCCTCAAGTTGAGTTCTATTATTTTAGAGCTTTAACAAGCTCTTCATTGGTTTATCTGCATTCGCTGAGCAACTCTTAGGTCTTTAATCATACAGCTTCCGTTTAAAATAACCCAATGTATACTGATAGAATAAGCGTCTCAAAGACTTACAAAACATATAGTTTACATAAGCTGTTATTAACAGCTTCCAATTTCTTCCACAGACCTATAGAAAGCATCTATCTCCTGGGACCAAGAAGACCAAGAAGAAACCATGATAAAAGACTAGGTTTTCAGAATCACCATGCCTGGAGCTGTTCCAATTTGCACAACACCTTCAGCCGGGGGCTGTGTCAAGTTTTATTAGCTGAAGTCTGCAGGCCAAACAAATACTCAGGCCAGTTCAGATAAGTTTCTAAACTTTTAAATTTTAACTGACAAGTATGAATTGATAAACTACTGGGGTACACACATGACTGTTAGGTTCAAATAGTGAAGGGCCTCCTTATGTTGGTTATACAGACAGTTAACAATGAGAAATTCAAATCATTTATATGGTAAATTAATGGTCAAGAAAGTCAAGAAGAACTACTTCAAGACAGGTAGTTTGAGCTGCTATCACTGCAAATGGCAATTATTTTTTCAAATGTATGTCCCTAGGGTGATCCATTATCTTAATTTTGTGTATTTTTTTCCACAATCTACAGTATTTCTCACACTCATAAACATATTTCTTTTATGGAAAATTATCCTAACTTGTTTATTATAATAACTAGATGATATGTCTCTATATTGTATGTAATGTACATAAATTATGTACGTTATTGTAAATGATATTGTTATTATGTTATTATATGGTATTGCCTATAATGTATTTCTTGTAAAAATATACAAGAAATAAGTGATGTGAATTTGGATTAGTTTGCCTGTCCTATTTCATTTTCAAAGATTGTATTAAAATCACAATGAATTTGCATGAGTGACTTTAAGGGAAGGCATAAATAATACTTTTCTTTTTTTGATAATAATTCTGTGTTGTCTCTTTTAATATTCCTGATAAATCTGTTTCATTTCTCTCATTATGGCAGTCTACAGTTAGAATTTTTTTTTCCGCAAATTTATTGAAACTTTAGATATTTAGGTTACTGATTATCACAGAGAGGCCTAAGCTATGGTATTTGCATCAGGATCAACCTTTTGGAAAGCATTAAAATGTTTGGTTCAGCATTTTCTGTTCAGATCTTAGTCAATACAGGCTTTAACCCACAAACAGGAGCAAACTATTTCTTCTCCTCATTTTGACTTATAAACAGCTTTGGATATATTCAACAAGGTCTTGGTTTGCTACTTCCTCTTGCTGCAGTTTTGCCTCTCAGAAAACACTGTACAAGATGACAATATAGTTTCATGCAAATTGACCTAAACAAAACTGTTATGGTATGAATAAATGACTGTACTTTAGAGGCCTTAGTGCTTTTCATGTAGTTAGTTAAACAGCTGGCATTGGATTTTCACTGGTTACTCATCCTGTTATCTTCCAAGGAAGCAAGGAAAATAATTTCTTTCATGAAATGCAATCTTATCTTCTAGTTCATTATACTCTCCACTTTTCTGGTCTTTTCTGTTTTGCGCTCTTTTGTTTAGTGTAATGATAAACTGAAAGACCATTAATTCTCTCAAACTGTTCTTGTTTTTGCAGATATCTCAGGAAAATTTTCCTCTAAAATCTTGAAACATATACTTCTACACTTCTCTGGTGTCAGAAAGGTGTATTTTTTTTTTCCCTCCTATAAGAATGCAGACATTCTTTTTTTTTGTCATGAAAAAGTAACAGGACATATATTTTTCTGTAATTCAATAGCTGCTGAAATGGAACAGAAGTGATCTTTGCAGTTGTCATCTAATCAGTTGTCCATGCTTAGTTAAAAAAAACTGGTTAACAGTCTTCAATAGAAATTAATATGCCCCTCCACTCCCCCACCCCTCCCCCCCAAAAAAAAACCCCAAAAAAACAACAACAAAAAAAACCCCCACAAATATTAGAAGGAAGCAGGAAATTTAAAATTCCAGTGGGGAAGAAAGTACACTATTTTCTCACAGATAATGTAAATTCTTTGATGGTGTGAAAGAAGATGCATGATGCATAATAAGATGCCTGACCAAGAGAGCATGATAAAAAGAAAGAAATAGAGGCTGGAAAGGGTCATGGGGTTTTTTTAGGAAACCTTTCTTTACTGAAAGGGTTGTCAGGCACTGGAACAGGCTGCCCAGGAAGGCAGTTGAGTCACCATCCCTGGAGGTATTCAAATGACATGTAGATGAGGTGCTTAGGGACATGGTTTAGTGGTGGTCAAGCACAGCTGGACTCAATGATCTTAAAGGCCCTTTCCAACCAAATGATTCTATGAATCTATGTTGCACCATTCCTATTTTTGACCTCCTGAATGCAATTTTTTTACATGCTTTGTACCAAGGTGAAAGAAAGTGTTTTTTATTAGATGCTAAATGGCTATAAATTGAACTTAGAGGCTTATTCACTGAATCAGAGAAGGGTGTGATGAAGCTCCTGCACCAAAAAGCCTCCACTTGTGTTATCGTTGGGTCAGCTGGTCCTTCTTTAGCTGGTCTAAAGAAAATTGCAGTACCTTTTCTACAGATTTGCTTCCATTTTCCTTTTTAGATTTTTATTGCTGTAGTAAGCTTTATAAACCATATACATTGTATATATTTTTATTTAAGAAGCAATTGCTTACTCTATCACTGATGCTGTGAGAAATGAGGAGAGTAATAGAATACTTGGACCTTAATTTTCACTTATCCTTAGCCCCCTTGAATTGCTCTGGCTGTGTAAAGTGGCTTTAAAATTACATTTACCATGTCTTAAAGGCTCCTAATCAGTACCACTGCCAGAGAAAAGGGCCTTAGTGTAAATGAGAATCAGGCCTCCTGAAGAGTGTTTGCACAGCAGGTTGTCACTAAGGTTATTTAGCTGCAGCTGCTTCTGCAGTAGAGGCACATTTAGAAAATTCACTGTTAAATGAAATTCCAACTCCCATTTGCTGTGCACCTCCTAGGATGATCACAAGACAAAATATAATGATGCAACACAAACTCTGTGGACCTTTAAGAAATATAATGTATCCAAGCAACCTCTTTTTTTTTTTTTTTTTTTTTTTTTTCCCCCAGGATGTGGTCCTCTTACTGGTTAGCAAGCAAACACAGTGTTGGAATGCTTTTAAGTAGCTTGCCAGTGCGGACACTTAGTTTCAGTTATAATGTTCTGGAAAGGCCTAATTTCTGCCCTGTACTACGCTTGAAGACAACTGAAGTTAGATATAGATTTCAATGATTTTCATATGTAAGAGGAAAACTACAGTTCAGTCTTTTTCAGGGGAAAAAAAACCCCAAAAAACAAAAAAAGTTAATTCCACAACATCTTGCAATTTTAATTCAAAATTTGTTGTCTTATTCTTCTCTGTACCAAAAAAGATACATAAGAACTGGAAAAAATCTACTTCCTATTCTTCCAGTACAGACTGCTGATTCTTCCCTGTACGGTTGGAGTCTGGATGGATTGTTCAGTAGGGTACAGTGGCAAATGCAGTGTTGCCCGGAAAATATCTTTTGACAAGCCTACAGCAGATTTGTTTGTAAAGGAAATACACAGTCCTTGGCAGAAGGATGCACTGGGAGTATATAATTCCTTTCACACAGGATAATGTTCTGAATCTGGCAGGTTTGTCTTCTGAAAAGTAAGCAGCTCTTCATGGGTAACTTTTAACAATGATAGAATAACATTTTACTCTAAGTTGGAAAAAATTACTACTTCATCCAGAAAAGCAGTAAGTTCTCTGTGAGTTGAAAGAACATAAGGGTAGGTGAAGATCAGATTCAACCATAGTGTAACAAAGCAATATTTGTATTTTGTATTTTACTTCAATATTCCAACACTAAAATATCTTGATATTATTATATATTATATTTTCAGAATACATTTATGAACTTGTTCCTGTTGCTTCAACACATTTCCTTATGTTTTCTTCTGCCTCATCTTTCTTTCGTATTATTTATCTTACATCTTCTGATCCATCATTTACTATCTATTGCTTATATTCTTTTGTCATTGGAGACAAGTTCATACTATACAAGGAGTTGTTGATTTAAATTTCAAGCTCTTTTGCTCTCTATTGGTAGTGGGAAGGAACAAACATAGCTAATTGCTTTCAAGATAATCCTCCTTTTCAGCTTTTCTGAAGGTTCAATCAATTCAAAAACATCTGTGGGTTCATTCGTCCTTAAGAATTGTCATTCACTCTTTTGGAACTACAACCGACAGTTTGGCATGATAAAATTTCATGCGAGCTTCCAGGCTGTTACACATATAGTCAGTAAGATATCTGATCTTAGTACAATTTTACTGGATTAACCAAAGTGTCTCAAGTAACATCACAGCCCTGTAACTGCCATTTGGAAAGACTGTGTCTTAATTTCAGAACATTTGTGGCAGACATTTTTCTTTCTTATTCATAAAGAAAGAAAAATAAGAATTATTTAAGTAGCTGCTTTATTAAATAAGAAGGATGAGCTATGTGGATCTATGATTTCAGTTTTTCTAAATAACATGCCCCGCTCTAGTACAACAAATGAAAGGTGGTGGTATGTATTTGAAACTTTGACAAAGTCTCACTTTTTTTCTTGCTATTTCTTTATAGCTCCTAATACCCTTTCACGATTTGTTCCAACAGAGATTTGGTTGAATTGCCGGTCAACTTTCTCAGACTTTTATGCTTGTTTTCCAGGCTAAAGCAATTGATATTTTGAACTATTATGAAGTTTTTTGTCAACATGTTTTGACTGTTCATTACCATGTGGGTTTAGACTTGCAAGTTTATAAAATCTGTTTCTGCAAATTATATTTTCTTTCCTCATTCTTTCCGTTTCAATTTTCTTAACAAAGCTGAGGCTAGGCTGGATGATCAAAACATCCTGTCCATTCACAAAAAGCTAAACAACCAAAACAAATCCCAACCTGCCTTTGATTTAAATGTTTACTTTGACTGAAAATTCTATCAATAGAAGAAATATTATTAAATTAACCAAATTATACATGCAAAATGGATGTGTTACATGCTTGAGCATTTAGTAGTAGAACACAGAACGTTTCTATTCCAGCTACTGGTGCATTCCCAATCCAGACCTGTAGCAACCATAGTTAAAATCTAGTGGATATTTTGTAATTTGTCATAATGGACATGGATTACAGACAGAAAGGAAATAAAACCAAACAAGAGCAAAAGTAAAATAGCAGCAGTGCAGAATACTATACATGTATTGAAACATAAAAATATTTTAAATTTGCACATCAGTCTGAACTATTTCTTCTTTTTTCTGTATCTTTTTTCTGTATCTGTACTCTGGGAAGCTGTTCATTGAGACTTATCCATCCACTCTGTTTTTTGTACATTTAATCAAAGCCCACTGACCAAATGACCAAATATTACAGTAGAAATTTATAAATTATTTCCATGGGACAGAAATTTCAACCTTAATTTTTTAAGAATTTTTTGTAAAAACTTAAACAGCTCATAAGTTCCCTTGTTTAAGCAAGGAATGAATGTACTGTCTGGAGCTGTTGAAAATAGTTTCATGAGAAAATAAGGTTTTGTTTTCAATTAATGTGTTTAAAATAAAAGTTTAAAATAATTAAGTTGGATTTTTCATTGGCTTTTCAAATTCAATCTTTTATAA
Source organism: Podiceps cristatus (assembly GCA_000699545.1). Lineage (NCBI taxonomy): Eukaryota > Metazoa > Chordata > Aves > Podicipediformes > Podicipedidae > Podiceps > Podiceps cristatus. The sequence goes on along the minus strand of KL259843.1, from coordinate 36,210 downwards.
TATGCATAGTAAAATGATTACAAAAATACTTTATTTAATGACAGTGTTTTAGAGAAATATGATAATTAAAAGTCAAGTGAATATCTAAGGTAAAACAATATAAAAAAAAAAAAAAAAAGAAAAAAGCCCAAATATTTCCAATAGAAAAGGAAGATTGTCAAGAAGAATTATCCTGCTTTTATTAACTTCTGAAGCAAATCTCATTCATCACTTGGTATCTGTTTGTATGATTTCAGTACTTGTAATATTAAGTGCCCTGAGCATTTTGCAGGCTGGAATGTCTGACTTTCCTGATAAACAGGGCTGACTGAGGCTGTCAGTTTTGTTTACACGATTGGCTATGCCAAGTCCATATGGTGTAACACACTACTAGAATCCATTTTGAAAGGTTGCATACAACAGTTGCAACTTCAGTCCAAGCAGAATAAATACACACCCTTCTTCTTTTTTTTTTTTTTTTTTTTTTTTTTGTGCAGGAAACAATGTTGGTATTTTTTTATAAACCCCAGGCATGTAAAGTTCCCTCTATGGAAACCACAGTCACGCTACAGGTTCTGCTGGGGAATATGTCCTAGCTGATACTAATAAAATTGTCTTTACACATGGATGCAGGCTTTGTTATTGCAAGGAGAAGAGGGTAAAACATGTCAAGTACTATACTGCAATCCCATTTACATGTAGGACTAATTTATTTCATTTTTTTCTGTTCTGATCAGATTTAAACAATTTTGGAGAAATGCCTCAGAGATCTGTTTTCAGGAGCTGCTATTTGGTATTCAGAAAGTTGCTCAATGCCACTGTCTTCTTGTGGGTAGAGCTGTACCTTGCTGATCTGTGGTGATGATGGCTTCCTCCAAAAAACCTGAAAACCTGAAGAAGGGTAAATCTGTGGAATCTGTAAGTGATTCTTCCACAGTGTCTACCTCAGTAAAAAAACCTCTTTTACCTCTGCAATTGTTATAAAAATAAGCAGATTTACAATATCTTTGCTTAGAATACAATGTAATGGCACATTTCACCCTGAGAACACCAAGTGACTTACAAAGATCAGGGAATTACACTACAGGGTATGTAAGCCCTCTGCAGTAAGAAACTCCTCACCTGGTTTGAGCATTATAGGCACATCGGACCATCTTACAAAGAAAAACAGCTAACAACAAGAAATTTACTGGGACTTGCTGAAATTTGTTGAAATGTGTCTTTTGTCATGAGTGGCTCTTTGTTCCTCTCACACATTATCTGCTGCATAAGTATGTACACAAAATATCGAGAATAAAATATGGCTTTTTCCCAGGCAAGGCCAAAGTTGCAATGCAAAAGTGTAAATGTGGCCCATAAAAGAGGTGTCACAGAAGTACAAGCAATGCATCCAAACAGAAATGGTGTTCTAATCCAGGAAAATTATTAAAGGATCCTTTTGAAATCCCATACTCCAAATGAAAGGATAATGTAAGAGTAACTCCGGTTTTCAGTTTCCTGATGTCAAACTTGAAAGTAATAATCATGAAAAACCAAATATACAAGTAATGGATACTCTAGTATAAGTGTATTTTCCCAGAAAACCTTTACAAAATTTACATCAGACCATAAAACCTCAAGCTTCTTTTTAACCCTAAAAAAAAGAGGAAAACAATCAATACTAAAGACTACATTACTGTTCCACATCCAAACTAAGATCTGGTATAATTTCATTTCAGACATTTGACTAAAATGCAGTTTGAACTAATCACTTTTAACCATGACATTCTACCTTTCCTTTTAAATAGAGGAGGAAAGATCCTGTTAATTTCATATATAGTTCTGTGTACCTACATTTTTTTTTTGTTCTGTTTTGGGATTTTTCTTATCTGAAATCCAGATTGAAATATTCAGATATTCGAATTCAGTCCACTGGGCTAACTTATTCTGTTCATCTATTTACTTTTATTATGAGGGATACTTCATGTTTGGCTGTCTTTTGAACCTGTATTTTCACAGCTCCAACTAGAGGATGCAGATGAAATCTTAGTAGTTTCGGGACAGCATCATCGTGAGAGTCAAGTAATTGTGGGGTCGGTCCTCAGTTGTCATTTTTTTTGCCTCAGTTCCACATCTGTAATATAAAACACTTTTTTATTTTCTTTTTTTTAAATTTTTTTAACCCATCATTTCCTTTATTTTTAACTTACAATGGAAGATATTACTGGACATCTAGTATCTTAATATGTGTCTCTATAATGGTCTTCAGTTTCATCGGGAGGCCAACATAAGCCTCTGTGATACAGACACACTTCAATGAATAAGGAATGATGGGCTGTAACAAGAAAGTCTGATGTTTACGATAACCATAGACATAGATGAACATTCTTCTTCTCAAAATAATTAATTCTGAACCACAAGTGGAATCAGTTCCTGAGCTCAGTCAAGCGTTCAATGGATGTTGTCACTCTCTTTTTTCATTGATGAGGATGTAAGCAGACTAACATAGACATCAGAATATTCTCCCAGCTCAGAAATTGCTGAGGCACATGGGCAGGAACACAGCAAGAAAAGCCAACAGTGTAGGCTATATCACAGCTACCTTAATTTTCAGAAAACAGAGTTTATAAGGAAAACTATGCTTCTAACACTTCTAACACACCTGGAGTACTGTGTCCAGCTCTGAAGCCCTAAGCACAGGAGAGACATGGATCTGTTGGAGCGAGTCCAGAGGAGGCTACAAAAACAATCAGAGGTTTTAAACTAAAAGAGGGGAGATATAGACTAGACATAAGAAATTTTTTATGATGAGGGTGGTGAAGCGCTGGCATAGGTTCTCCAGAGTGGTGGTAGAAGCCTCATCCCTGGAAACATTCAAGGCCAGGCTGGACAGGGCTCTGAGCAACCTGATCTAGTTGGAGCTGTCCCTGCTCGTTGCAGGAGGTTTGGACTGGATGGCCTTTAAAGGTACTTTCCAACCCAAATTATTCTATGTTTCTATTTCAAAATTTCAGTAATTTGCAGTAATAGTATGTATTACATGTACAGCTTAAGTGAAGATTAGGACACGTATAAAAGAAAAGATAACAGATTTTGGGTAAATATGGATGTATTTGGCAGCATCTTTACTGTAACAGGAACGTTAAGTGAAGCAGCAGGGTTCCCTAAGGCATGCTGCTGCGCTCAAATACTAGAAATTGTTTAGCAAAGACACATGTCTTAAGTACTAGCAAGAAAACACTTCAGTCAAACTTCAGCTTTTTACTGTGTATTTTGTAATATAAGTTACTCTGCAGGGTTTAGAATTATAGTTTTCTTCAGCAGATTTCAAAGCAGTATACAAAAAGGAGGCAGCATCATTTTCTTCTTTTTCAGATGGGAAAGTAGAGAAAGATACCTTGCTGAATGTGAAGAGTCAAGATTTCTCCTCAACTTTTTATGTATGTACTGATCAATGAAGATACATATGCAACTTCAGACACAGTGAGACTTAACTTCCATTTTCTTTCTGGATTTAAAACACAGGTGAATATTTTGTGAAGTTCTTTGGTAAATAGTAGTTTATACTTCCTGCTTACTCTCAGATTTCTGCTGTTATCTGGATTGTATTTAAAAGGAAAAACAAAATATATAAATTAATTGCTCTGGTATTTGACATCAAGATGAAAATATGAAGTAGGATAAAAAATGGTGAGAAATCTGGAAGACGAAGGCTGAGTAATTTTGACTCAGGTCCTGGAGTTCCCATCTTATTACAATAATTGTCTTGCTACCATATCACCAAATAGGATCACACATTCTGCTTTGCTTCAGTGAGGACTTCTGAAAGATGGTGGCTATCTTAAATGCTTGTAGAATGTTGGTTGAAATTGCTTAAATGCTTGAAAAATTTTGTACATAAAATCTGAAGGTATATTTTTAATGGCTGATTCTGATCTACTTAGCCAACAGAATCAGTGAGTGGAAGGGACACTATGGACAGTGGAAGCATTGCTACCCAGTTTACTGCTACTGTTAAGTGCATTTTCAAATATGCTCATACCTTAAAGCTTAAACGAGGGAGAAAGTAAAAAGGCTGAAGACAATATGAACATCATACATTTTACCTTTCTCTTGGTCTCATGCATTCTTTTCTATTATCATTGAAAGTTTGCCCAAAGGAATACTACAATATAGAAAAAGATATACTTCAGGAAAATAAGATTTTTGAAGTTTCAAAGATCAAATATTTGCTTTTTAGCCATGATAGTGGTGACTTTTGTTCTCCCTGCGATGATCAAGTATTTGTTTGATAATTATTTTTCAGGTATTTATTTGATTTTTTTTTTCCTTTTTCCTCTCCATCCTCCTAGAAAAGTTCTGCCTTCTTATTTCTCTCAAGGAATTACTTCACAAAGATGTCCCTGAAGATTTCTTCTTATAGCCAGATGTAAATGAATCATTTATACAGCATTAAAAGAAAACTTTATCAAAGTTTTGTAAGAGACAGTAAAATTAATTTTAAATTAATATAATCTATAATAATTCCACGGCTGAATACATCAAATGCCAACCATTTATTGCCTGCTTTTATGCATTTTCTCTTAGATTTTGTTAACTGCATCAGATTAAGGAGTTACTTTTATTGCAAAGCATAATAGGAACATAGCTAGAGACTGATAAGATGATATGTAATTACTAGATTTCCAATGTATGTTTAGATGAAAATATGACTCATGTCTCACTGGTAATGGAAGCAAACAGGAAGACATAAAAAATTGCATTATACAGGAGGGTTGTGCTTCCCCTTTCAAAAAAATTCCTTATTTGAAAGAAACTCGAACATTTTCTTGTTAGCCCAGAGGGTGAAAACAGAAAGTATTCAGTAGGGTAACAGTGAATGCATAGATAAATTATTCCACATCCTCACATGTAAGGAAATCTAGAAGTTTCCAAATAGTTGAAATGGAGGGATTATTATATGAATACTACTGAAAATGTTTTTACTTTTAACTTCGAAACATTTCCTATTATATTAAATGAAATCTCTGTTTTACATCTTAAATCATACCAGTGAATAAAACCAAATAGTAAAGGAGAGTTAATATGGTTTTATGTGATCATAGAATCATAGAATCATAGAATGTTTTGGGTTGGAAGGGACCAATGAGCTAAATAGAGACTGGGTTTATGTTTATTATGTTGTAGAAAGAGAACTTTTCTTGAAGTTAGGGTTAAGGTCCAATTTTTAGGATCTGCCATTAGCAAACTATTATGTGAAAAAGTTCAACTTGTCTATTTTGAGAAAAATTAGAGATCTTTTATAAACTCTCCATGAGGTTAAGATTTGAATTCAAAAAATGTTTTATATCACCGACATTTCAGTATTCTGTCTAAAGCCTTACCTCGTCAGAACCAGTAGATTAAAATAAGCCAATTTAATACAAACAGCAACATTTCTACAATATAAAATCTTGAAATGACAGAAATGTATGTGACAGTGAAGAAATATTTGTGAATGCACACCTGCACCTTTCATTTGTTTTCTTCACAGTCAATAATTCTCTCAAAGTGGTGACATGGTTGTGGTAATTAATCATAAATAGCATTAGTTAAAAGATACCCAAAACATAAGTTAAAATTTGTTTATTTAGAAATTGTTCTGATTAACAATCTATTCAGAGCAATAAGGACAGGTTTCTAAACAAATCACCAATTAATTTGTAATAAACTGTGTTCCCACAGCACAGAGCAGAGTCTTACTGCATGTACTATTCTTACAATTGTATTCCAGCGGGAGAAGAATCCAAGAGTTCAGGTGCTCTCATCCCTGAGAACTAACTATTGATCAGAGGCACTTCCTCTGCAAACCATGTAATACCACATAAAGGTCACCATGGACAGCACAAATTGCTTTTATTGAACAGTATAGTGAAGAGGCATTTAAGACAAAAAAACACCTTTATGTTATTTTCACAGGCAGTTGAATTCTTGTGACTGTATAGTTCATCGTTCTGAAGTCTGAAATTGTAACACTCTGGCTTGCCTGAATACCTAAGACTATTTACTTTGGGAGCTCAGTATCTCCCAAAGGAATCAGACTGAACAATCTGTTTACACAGAGCAATAAAGGATGAAAAGACTAATAAAATGCATCTGCAACATATTTTCTGAACACCCACACAGGTGAAGGGAGTCACTCTTTAGAAGACAAACATGCATTTGACTGTGTCAGATACTTTAATTCACATTTTGTTATTTGATTGTTAGTAACTGGTATATCCTGCTTTAGAACAACTGATTTCACTAAAACAGTATTTGTAGTCATTGATGAGTGTACCATAAAAAACAAACCCCAAAACAATAGACATCAAAATCCCCAACCATATTGTATTAAGTAGGAAAATGAAGTGGTTTTATCTTTCTGAAGCTAAGTTGAATTTCACTCAATTTCTTCTTTTGGTAGAAAAGTTATTCAACAAAATTGAAATTGTTCCCACACAATACTCAGATGGAACAGAAAAGATAACATTCTGTTGAAAAACTCCCAACAGCATTCACCAAATCTGGAAAGGGAAAAATGTATGGTTTGTAAGAGAGCTGTTTAATTCCACGTTCCACCATTGTTATTGAAACTGTTTGAAAGAGCTATTAATGAGCCTGTGAATCTTGCTGAATGGGGGAAGTCAGTGCCATGTTATTCTAGCCAAGCTTCATTACTTTGATAAGTCATAAAGGACAAGTTATCCAAGGAGATTCCTGGGAGACAACTCACTCTCTGAAGATCGGCATGTATGTGTTCAAGCACACAGGAGACAAATACTCCAAAAAAAAAAATTAAAAAAAAAAAAAAAAAAAAAAAAAAAAAAAAAAAAAAAAAAAAAAAAAAGAGGAGCATTCAGTAAGGAGGTGTGGAATGATTTCCATCTAGTAGGGGTAATCAGCTGAAGAAATATAGGATGGGGAATAAACAGCTTTGCACGAATTTTGTCAGACATTAGGAAAGATTCTATAGGAAAGCAGTGACACTGGTTAGAAATCAAGGAAAAAGAATATATGGAAAAAGGTTAAGAGTGGTTTACATGAAAGGCAACAAAGAGTGAGAACTATTTTGTAATGTTCTTCAGAGAAGTATAAGCCTACTGTAAAGAAGAAGTAAATTATATGTTTTATATCTCTATAAATAACAGTTGTAGTGCTAAGAGTTCAGATTTAGATAAACTTTCAACGTGTTAGAAATTATTAAGCTCCATCTTAATAATCTATCTAAGCAGTGCGGGGTCCTGATATTCATTAGTGCAGAGTACATAATTTGAGACAGTAATTAAAGTTTTCTTCACAAGGAGAAGTTAAGGCAGCTCTGAGTTAATGTGCAACAATGGCCATTGTTATAAGTGAAATGGCAGGGGTTATGAGTTTTAAACTTTCTAAAACCAAGTGGATCACCACCTGGGGTCTAGAAGATATTTATCTAGCAGTATTAGATGGCATATTTAGATTCAGTATGGCCGTTTATCCCTTCCTCATATGGCATTGGTTGCTCTGGCAACAGGATGCGATCTTAAATGCTATCAGGGTATCCTCTTCTTGTATCACGCTTTCTGTGCTGCTAAATGATGCATGTAGAGATTTCTCAAAGTTGAAAGGTGAAAATATATATCCTTCAGAGAGGAAATGGCCATGTTTTTTCAAGTTGTGAAAACATAATACTAAATACTTGAAGAATATAGAACTCTCTGTATCATATTCAGCATTTAGGCATTCTTGAGACCATGAAAAAGCTAAAGCACTGTGCAAGTAAGAGTCTGTCTAGACAGCAAACAAAGATAGAATAGAAGATCTATTGTCAGTGATAGCTCCTGTGGCTTATCCCAAGAATAGGGGTGGTGAAGATGTGAAGAAATCCCCACCAAGAAAGAAAATGAAGCAAAGCACAGATCCTTGAAGGTTACAGAGGGAGCTGCAGAGATATGAAAATGGTTGAGTGGTTGGTTAGGGAATAAAACAACAGTCCCAAATCAATCTGCTGGAAATCAGCTGACAAACCTGGCTAAGTAATTCTGTCATTCAAATACGAAAGCATCAGGTGAAGTGTGATTTTCAAGTACTGCTTTGCTGTCTAGCATATGCAGATGTGAAATATGGAGACATATAAAGATGTACATTGCATTTTAACAGCTAATTGAAACCATCTACAATCCAAGTACAAACCTTCACCTCAAATACAAGCTGAACTGGTTGCTGTTCTGCTGTTGTTTTTAAGACTGTTGCTCCTATACATGATAAAATTGAATGAGGAGTATATTTTCATCTTTACCCTCAATCATAACTCACCAAAGGTCAGTGACATTTCAAAGGATTTTAACTTACTCTGCAGTAATCAAATATCACAGGTGGAAATCTGTATGCTCTAACCTATCTTCAGGTAGAGAATACTCTGTTTTCATTCACATTGTTAATGACATTTTATTTGGGGTAAGTATTTTTCTAAATTAGATCAAAATCAGGCATGATGTTAATATTTTTCACATCTTTTTTACCAATAAGAGATAGATCCAATTAAAAAAAGGGGGAAAAAAAAAAAAAAAAAAAAAAAGAATCTCCAAAGTCCAGCATTCTCCCTCCTGTGATCATCACCAAACTGGCAAACATTAGCAAAATCTTCCTATGTTTGTGAATATTCTTATTCTACACTTCCTTAAAACAGCCAAAATTTAAAACTGAAATATCAAACAAAAATACTTATCAAAGCTTCTAATTAATATCACCTGAAACCTGAAATTAAATATAAAAAAAAATAAAAAGGTAGCCATCCAACAAAACCAGATTCTTTTTCACTCAAGGTTGTCCTTTAAGAAATAATTAAAGGATAAATAGAGATATAATTCATTAGATTTTAAATCATTCAGTCAGTGAAAAATAAACCAAAGGTCCTTGACGGGATTTCAGTTTTGGCATTGATTTCCCTATTTTTAGCTGCAGAAAATCAAATACTTTGATTCACTATGGTATGATTGCAAAGTTTAAATTTCTGAGCAAATGCGAAGACAATCACTGTTTGTAATACAACATTGTCTAAAAATCCAAAGGAATTAGTTCTGTCGCTAGAAGTCGGGAAGAAATATCACTTTAGGAAACACTGAAAGAGTTACTGGAGTGGAGAGTTTGTTAAGGAACACAAATCATGAACATTTTCATATATTTTTGCGCACTGTTTCCACATTCAAATTCTTTACCTACAATTCACAGTAAATAACAAGGACATTTTTTCTGATAGTGAGAGTATAAAATAAATGCTTGCAGAAAAAGTTGGCAGCTTCATTGTTTAGAAACTTTCATCACCAAAATAAATCATAGCAGCAGCCCAATGCTGGCCTCAAAGACCTTGTTTTTATTCTCCTTTGCACAAAGCCACCTTCTGTGCTTGCTGTGCCTGAATCCTCCTTCTAGCTAGAACAGAACAGAGAAAGAAAAATCTATTTTAAGACAACTTTTGATATTTCAAAATTTGCTTTTATTTTTCCTTCAAACTAGTGTCATGTCTATCATTCACTTGTAAAAAGAAGTGTGTGAGGTGCCAGTTCATGTAGTTCTCTCCAGTTTCATTACTAAAAGATACTAATCTAGGAAATATGAAATGTACTGTGGGATTCACTTTGAATTCAAGGTTGTGTTTAATCTCCAAATTAAGACATATGGGATTCAAAGTAGATGCCCACACATGGATGTATAGTGCCATTTGAAATACCCACTGCTGATCTCCAGCTACTTGTTCCAAAATGATACAGGACTCCCCTCAATCTTTTGTCCCTTCCTCCAATTGTGTGCAAATTTTTGTATTTCAATGCTCTGGGGCACCTTCAAATACAATTATCCGCGTATGTGAACCAGGTATGTGAACTCACACTGCGGTCCATGGATGGCAAGTCAATGCAGCCAGGGATGCACAGAATACTCTTCAGCTCGCTCCAAACTGAATGAGCTTCTGGTCTTTACAGAGCACTGGTTACCCTGAAGCAACTACCTAAATTCACATTTAATCAGAAGAGATCAGGTCGATACAGTCAATGGAGTCAAGAGAGGAATTCATCTTATCCTAAAGCAGATGACTATATACTTTAGACTCCACTGTCTGTACTGACTTCCATTTACTAAAATGGAAATCCACAATCCTATGTCAGAAGTAGATGGCTAACCCTGTAGACATTAAATATCCTGTGGCAGGAATCCCACCTCTACATTTAAGCCTTGAATCAGAAGAGCATTTTAATTCATATCTGGCTCTACAGAAACACTCATATGTGGGTTTCTTCATGCTGCAGACCAACTACCATGTCCATGAAAGTCTTCATTCACACATAGTAGCCTTTTTAAAGGAAAGTTTGAAATAAATAATTCTCAGTCAAGCACTTTGTCTTTGTAGAGCCAAAGCATGGCTTTTCAATGAAACTAACTGGTGACAATCTTTCACTTAAGCCTATTAATATTATCCTTCTCTTCACATGTCCACAAAGGCCTCTTGCAGAAGGTGTCTAATAAGTGTTCTTCCTTAATACTCCAACAAAAATGTTTAAGTTCTGCAATTCACATTTTAAAAGATTTTCCTTGCAGATATCAAGCCTAAAACCACTGAAGTTTCCAAACCTTTTAATTGATTAAAATAGACTTTAGGCAAGAGTTTAAACTTTAGGTAATATTGAGGGCTATTTCATTTCAATTCAAGAAAGAGTAACTGTTTATGTTAATAAAAATTAGCATTCTTATATAAAATATTCTATTAAGAACCACAAAACTAACATTTTCCCCAAATTAATGGACATATATTTTTATGATCTTCTGTCATTACCCTTTCAATATTTTTTATGATTTCTCTATTGCAGTATGATATCAATGCTGATAGTAAAGACTAGATATGTAAGGCATCTAATTACTTGGTTTTAACAATGAATATATCTTCTATGAACAACATTATTGTTACTGGAATGGAATAAACATATAAATCTGCATGCATATAAATATGTATGAGTAAGCAGAATTATATACATAGTTTTAAACAGATTTCTCATTTAACAGATAATATTAAAATCTTCTTGAAATATAGTAGTTCAGAGGAAGATTTAAAAAAAAAACCACACGTGACTTCTAGATGTTACTGACCATTTTCATAACATGTAAATTCACTATATGACTTATAATTGGAACTGAAATCTTACATGGCCTGAGTACCTTTTAAAATATTCTGTTGATATAAATAATTTTAACTGGATATAGTGGGTTGTTATTGTGCTACTGAAATTTTTATTTTTGGACGCATAAAAGATGAATATTGGCAATATAATAAACACTCAGGAAACAGTACGCATGTTTTAGATTTCAAATCAGTGCAACATTTTAAGGAAAAACATATGCAAAACCATGCTGGAAATGTTACAAATGAATGTCCCTTGAATCCTATTTTGCATATAGTGGGTCTTTAAAAGGAAATGTGTCTGGGAAAGCTGCCTCTCAGCTACTGAAATCGGCTCTGAGAAGGCAACATATCATGACAACAAGGACAAAAGTGTGATTTAGCTATTACTCAACAGAAGGTTTTCATGATTTTCTTACATCTTGAAGATAAACCATAGAAGAAAGACCTGGAGGGTAAATTATGTCTCTACATGATACTTGATCATTCTCTAGCTAAGAATTATGAAGACTTTGTTACCTGCCTCTGTATTGAAAACTATTTGACTCAGTTTTCATAGAATCATGGTATAATAGAATAGTTTGGATTGGAAGGGACCTTTAAAATTCATCTAGTCCAATCACCCTGCAATTAGCAGGGACATCTTCAACTAGATCAGGTTTCTCAGAGCCCCATCCAGCCCGACCTTGAATGTTTCCAGGGATGGGGCTTCTACCACCTCTCTGGGCAACCTCTGCCAGTGCTTCACTACTCTCATTGTAAAAAATTCCTTATGTCTAGTCTGAATCTACCTTCTTTTAGTTTAAAACTATTACCCCTTGACCTATCTCAACAGACTCTGCTAAAAGGTTTTTCCCCATCTTTCTTATAGGCCTCCTTTAAGTACTGAAAAGCCACGATAATGTCTCCCTGGAGCCTTCTCTTCTCCAGGCTGAACAACCCCAGATCTCTCAGCCTGTCCTCATAGCAGAGGTGCTCCAGCCCTCTGATCTTCTTTGTGGACCTCCTCTGGACATACTCCAACAGGCCCATGTCCCTGCTGTGCTGAGGGCTCCAGAGCTGGATGCAGCACTGCAGGTGAGTGTCTCACCAGAGCGGAGCTGAAGCACAGAATCACCTCCTGCTTCTTTTGCTGCTTCTTTTGATGCAGCCCAGGATATGCTTGGCTTTCTGGGCTGTGAGCGCATATTGCTGGCTCATGTCCAGCTTTTCATCTGCCAGTACCCCCAGGTACTTCTAGTCAGGCCTGCTCTCAATCCCTTCATCCCCAACCTATATTGATATCAGAGGTTGCCCTGACACAAGTGCAGGACCTTGCATTTGTCTTTGTTGAACCTCATGAGGTTCACCCAGGCCCACTTCTTGAGCTTGGCCGGGTCCCCCTGGATGGCATCCCATCCCTTAGGCTTCTTCACCATACCACTCAGCTTCGTGTCATCTGCAAACTTGCTGAGGGTGCATTCGATCCCAGTGTCTGTGTCATTGATGAAGATATTAAAGAGTGCTGGTCCCAATACGGACCCCTGAGGGACACCACTTGTCACTGATCTCCATCTGGATGTTGAGCCATTGACCACTACCCTTTGGATGTGACCATTCAACCAGTTCCTCATCCACTGAATAGTCTACCCATCAAATCCATATCTCTTCAATTTAGAGAGAAGGGTGTTGTGGGGGACCATGTCAAAGGCTTTACGTAAGTCCAGATAAACCATTGACCACTACCCTTTGGATGTGACCATTCAACCAGTTCCTCATCCACTGAATAGTCTACCCATCAAATCCATATCTCTTCAATTTAGAGAGAAGGGTGTTGTGGGGGACCATGTCAAAGGCTTTACGTAAGTCCAGATAAAGGACTAACTCTTCCCTTCCCTTGTCCATTGTTGTAGTCACTCCATCATAGAAGGCCACTAGGCTGGTCAGGCAGCACTTGCCCTTGGTGAAGCCATGCCCGCTGTCTCAAATCACCTCCCTGTCCTTCATGTGCCATAGCATAGCTTCTAGGAGGATCGGCTCCATGAGCTTCCCAGGTCAGTAGTTTAAAAATGGGTGCAATGTTTCCCTTTTTCCAGTCCCTGGGGAGTTCACCTGACTGCCATGACTTTTCAAATATGATGGAGGGGGT
>KL259843.1:0-22860 GCA_000699545.1 Podiceps cristatus | reverse complement strand
ATCTTCTGTTACAGTGGCAGGTACTGGCTCCCCCAGTCCTCATCTTGCAGTCCATCCACTTGAGAGGTGTGGGAACAGAGGTTGCCAGTGAAGAATGAGGTAAAAATGTTGTTGAGTACCTCAGCCTTCTCCTCATCCATTGATACCAGTTTGCCAGTCTTGCTCATCATGGAGGGTACACTTTCTTTGATCTTCCTTTTCTGGCTAACATATCACTAGAAGCCTCTCTTATTCTTTGCATTTCTTGTCAAGTTTAGCTCTAGCCAAACCTTGGCCTTCCTGACCTCATCCCTACCCATTCGGGCAGTGTCCCTGTGCTCTTCCTAAGATACTTGTCCCTGCTTCCACTGCCTGTGCATTTCCTTCTTGCCTTTTAGTTTGACCAGCAGGTCTCATTTGAACCAAGTTGCTGGTCTTTTTGCTTCTTTGCCCAATTTCTTACACGTAGGGGCCAAGAGCTCTTGTGCTCTATGGAAAGTGTCCTTAAACATCTGCCAGTTCTGCTCTGTTCCCTTGTCCCTGAGGACAGTTTCCTAGGGGGTTCTATTGACTAGCTCCTTGAAGAGCTGGAAGTTTGGTTTCCTAAAATTTTGGGTCCTGACCTTATTCTTTGCCTGACCCATATCCCACAAGACTGTAAACTCCACCAGTCATGGTCACTGCAGCCCAGGCTGCCTCCAATCTTGATATCAAGATACTCCCCCCGTTTGTTGCCCATGCTGCAGGCATTAGTGTAGAGGTCCTCCAGCTGGGCTGTTGGCCCTGTCACCTTCTTAGAAGGACACCCCTTAATTCCTTTGAGGTCTTTCACTGGTGTTTCCCTGTTGGCTCTGATTACCTCAGAAATGCCTGGCTTCTCTCCAGAAGTCTTCAAGTGTGCTTCACTGTACTTAGCATGTCCCGGAGCAACAAGCTGAGGGCCCTCACTAGCACCCAGTCACCCACACCTTGGTGTGCCGTCCCACAGCTTGTCACAGGCAAGCCTGATATTAATCCCCTCCCCTTTCATGTCTAGTTTAAAGCCCTGTCAATAGGCCCCACTAGGTCATGAGCAAAGACCCTCTTCCCCTTTGAGAAAGGTGAACCACATCTCATGCCAGCAGGCCTAGTGCTGTGTAGGCCATCCCATTACTGAAAAATCCAATATTGTGGCAGTGACACCAGCCATGGAGTTATGTATTAATAGACTGGACCCTTCTGTTTCTGCCGATGTTGCTGCCCACAACTGGAAGGAGGGAGAAAAAATAATCTGGGCTCCCAATTCCTTTACTGACCATCCCAAGGCCCTGAAGTGTCTTTTCATTGCCCTTGCACCACATGTGGCTTCATCGCCACCCACATGCAACAGCAGTAGTGGGTAATAGTCCAAGGGCCATACCAGTCTAGGAAATTTCCTAGTAATAATGTCCTTAACCCGGGTGCCAGAGAGGCAGCAGACGTCCCTCAAAGGAGGGTCTGTCCAGCATATGGGAGTCTCTGTTCCCCTCAGAAGGGAGTCATCTACAACTATAACCTTTTTCTTCCTCGTGGAGGTGATTGTGGTACAAGGGGTAGTCTTTTCTGACCTCAGCAACATCTCTGGTGTAGATGGACCATCATCCACATCATCCACTGACTGCCCTTCCACATCCAGAGCCTCATACCTGTTGTACAGAGGCACCTGGGAAGGCAAGGTGGGCAAGGGAGTTGTACGCCTGCCACCCCAAGCATGGACTTGCCCCCATTCACTCCTTTCCTTTGAGCTACTGCCTTTATCCTGGCAGGGCAGGGATACAGGGTCCTCTGGGTCTTGTTTTCATTTCTGGTAGCTATTCCTGCTTCTGTCTCATGGAGGCCAGAGCATGGTTCCACCAGTCTGTCTACTTCTCAGACTCCCTGATGCTCCTCAACCTTTCTACTTCTTCCCATATTTCTGACACCAGGCTGAGCAGATCATCCACCTGGTCACACCCCACACAGCTGTTCTGCCTCCTGCCATCTGTGACCAGTGAAAGGCTCTGGCACTCGCTGCAGCCTGAAACCTGGATGGCTGAATGTTTTTATGGGAGCTCTGTCTGGGTTTCCACATCCATTTTGGCGAGTGCAGAGGACATGGCTTTCTGCTGGGTGACTGCCATAATTAAGCTCCTTCCAAGAGGGCAAGGACCACCAAATGAACTCACCTCTTGAGCTGGTAAGGGTGACTACACCCTCCCTATGCTGCACTCTGTGTGAACTGCCTTGCAAACTGCCGCGCTGTGCCCTGGCTGACGTGCCAGACCCTGGCTGCCTGCTCTGGTTGTGGTGGTCCTGGTCACTGGCACTCCCCAGGCTGCTTTTTGTGGGCGTGGGGCTGGCCACTGCTGCTCTGGCAGTGCCCAGGCTCCCTCAGCGCCTCCACAAGAGCTGCCGGTTCCTGGCGGGTCTCACCATTCCCTTGGCGGTTCTAGTTTTACTGGAGCTGACTTAGTTTTTTTGTCATGACATCATGCAAAATTAACAATTTTTAGTAATTGTATCCTATGGTGTAAAAAGTCAACTTAAGGAAAAGATATACATAAATAGACAAGTAGCAGGACACCTTGACCACTGCATTTATGAGATTATTGCAAAAAGTCTTGGACTTGCAATGCTGGAGAAAAAAAGCTGGACTTATTAGTGACACAAAATATATGACCTAATAAAACAGGCTTGTGTTTACTTCATAGAATTTCATAACTTCATCTGCAAATTGATTTCTTTCTCTTTGAGAGCTAAATTTGGAGAGTAATAGAACAACCCTGTCTTGGCTAATGCAAACTCACATACAGTCATTCACACTCCTCATCTTTCTTCTTTCATTGATATATCATTGAAGGAAGATCCTTCTATAGTTAAAAGTTGCCTGATATGGTTATTACAGTTACCCAGTCAAAACTACCTTTAGTCAAGGCCTCTTCAGATAATGACAACAGGAAGCAATGAATGGATGTAGTACAGATATTTTGTCCTTTAAAATTTTTTCCTTCTTTTAGAGTAAACCTCCTGTTTGCTTAAAAAAGCCTTTAAAATTGGGTGAGGACTTTTCAAAGGCTTAGAGCAACTGCCTAATGTTCCTCCATCTGTGATAACAGGCTCCAGTGAAGTTCTCTGAACTCTTTCACTGACCTTCTCTTTTGTAGCACTTAGAGTTTTATCTAAAAGTATTTTGGTTGCCTGGGACCAAGCTATCTATAGACAATCTGAATAAATGAATGGCACATAAGCACCTTACAGGTACTTCTTCAACAGGAAAAATAATTTGTGTGATAGTGATAAGGTTGTAGTGATAAATCTGTTTAACAATGAATCTTGAAAATTGCTAGAACAAAAGTTATAGTTTCATTAATTTTTGACTTCCATCATACTGCTTTACTGCCATAGAACATATTAGAGAAGTTCTAAATGCATGAAAGAAAGATGGAGTTCATAAGCCAGCAAAAATTTGCAAAGTAACAAAACAGTACATTTTCCATGCAGAAAATCTTCATGTGTACAGCAAAAGGACACATTCTTCTTAGATATACCCCAAAGAATTTTTCAGTAATTTAAAAAAAAATTGATCATACTAATGCAATGGTAACTCAAAATTCAATAAGCAAAGCTGTTCATCAGAGTCTGTCAGCTATTTTCAAAGTCAAAACTCAAAGACATTTTCAATCAAACCAGTTAACATTAATCTTAAAACATTTCATAGGTAACTGCTGTATTTATTTCTAGCTCAGGGTTCTTGCTCTCATGCTGTATTATAAGCTAGGAATTAAAGAAATGGAATTTGCAACAGCTGAAATAATTCTGAAAAATATCATTTTGGCAGTTTTGACCTATCTTGATAGACTGAAGGGAGGGTGACGAAAACTGCAATCTTAATAAATCTCCTGCAGCTAAAGGTTTAAAGCTCACACTGTTTCAAATTAGTGAGGACAGCAATATTTATTTGCTGCTGAATTCTAGACAGTTGGAAACACTTTATAAGACTTAAACTTATGACCACAGAAGTTGCAAACCAGGACTTAAACCATGCATAAGTAGGAAGGTTTGTATATTGAACAAAAAGACAAGTAAAATTGATTATCATTTCTGTCTTTAATCTTTCCAGGATCAGAAAGCTACACATTTTTATATTCTGCAGTTCACAAAATGGACTACAAGCAAAAGAAGCCTAGAAAGGACAGGAAATAAAGACAGCAGACATGTTATTGTCCCTGCATGCTCAGGGGCAATTGAACAACATTACAGTCCATCAGATCCAGAGCTTTCCAGCAGGATATCTAAGTAAAATAACGAGGCAGATGTGCATCCAGGTGACATCTTTCTTATTTGATTGTTTGTTTGTTTGCTTGCTTGTTTTCTTCTTCAAAGGGGAGTTGGATGTCTAGCTACCAGAAGGAAATGGAGAGTAAAGCTATCAGCAGAAGCAGCAGTTACCAATAATGCCCTCAGCCACAGCAAAGGATACGAGCACGCCACAGCTCTTGCTGCTAGATTTGTCTTTTTCCAAAACTCAGGCTTTATTATGCTAAAGCAACTTTGCCAGCCAAGGATTATGCTCAGTCTGCTCTCCCCTCATGTTCTGACATTTAGTTACATGCTGAAGCTAATCTATGGTTTCAAAAGAGGTGATACAATTGAACCAAATAATTATCAGCCTATCTCAGTACTCCCAGTTGGCTTTGAAATGCCTTTAAAAGGTGTGGTTCAGGTTCAGTGGATATCCTACTCAAAAGACTATAACATTTTCTTTCCGTATCAAGTAGGTTCTGTAGCTAAATGAGATGCCTTGGTTACCACATACCCATATAGACTTCACCACTGACAAAGTGAGAGTGGGACAAATAAATCTTCTAGCGACTCAGACCATGCCAATGTTGTCATGGATTTCAGTAGTTTAATAAGAAGTTAGCAGTTGCCAGGAAAAAAGCAGCATATGAGCTCATCAATGAATTTTCAGTCATGAGAAAGACATTTTTGTGTAGCTGAACTGCAGCACGTCCATTTTTTTTTTTTTTTTTTGACTAAAATGTAACAGGTAGCTTGCAACCACATTTTCATGTGAAACTGAATAATTTAGCTAGTCTGGGATTAGAATAAGAACCTTCAATGAAAAAGAAGTATTAGTGTTACAACAGAAAACATTATTTCCTTTAAATCACTGTGATTCAGTAATTTAGGGGTAGAGAAACTCCAGGTGGATATCTGCAATCACTTGAAATTATGTTAACTGGTGGTGTCAGGCAACCTAAAATAGTGTAAATATAGTTTATATGAATAGGAATTAATCAGAAATTTTCCAAAGGATTTTTTTTTTTTTTTAATAGAAAAATAATCACAGGAATATGTCAAAAGCTGAACCCTTCTGGCAATATTTTAAAGATCTAAAAAAAAGGAAACATTTCAACACTTTGTGATTATAAACCTTTTAAGGCAGATATTCCTTTGATATAATAAAAGGTGAAAAAATGTCAAAATAAAATATTTCAGTAGGCTGAAAATAATGAAAGACCCAACCCTAAACAATCATGATTTCATATTGTGAAACATTTCTACAGAAAGCTGCGCTTTGATTATAATAAAAGGTGAAAAAATGTCAAAATAAAATATTTCAGTAGGCTGAAAATAATGAAAGACCCAACCCTAAACAATCATGATTTCATATTGTGAAACATTTCTACAGAAATTTTTTTTTTTTTAAAAAAAAGCAACAACAACAAAAATTTCATATGACTCAGGAAATGCAAAATCAGTTCAGACCTGTCTTTTCAATGAATGAAAAGTACAGGTTATTGTCATTTGGATGACACATCCTCTAAATTTGGTGTGCTGGCTGTCTTCCAAAATAGATAATTACATTCTGCTTACCTGATATTTTCCTGCTGTTTTGCTTGTAAGATGTATTCTTTGTTACATCCAGTTCCAAAATATTGTTAATGATGCTGTCTTCACAATACTATTTTTTCTTTTTTTTTTTTTTTAAACATTCAAAAATATACTTTATATAGAATGCATACTTTAAAACAACAAAGAGTAACAAATAATCTCTGACATTCAAAAATGACTAATTCTATAACAGCACATCTATCTGTCTCTTTGCAAACCTTCAGCAGTATGAAGTAAGAAACTTTGGAGAAAATAATCTACAGCCCATGTCATGCCAGAAAACTCTAGTTTTGAATAACCTCAAGACTAACCAAAAGCACAAATGAAATCTGGACAATTTTCCTTAACTGATGCAGTTAGCGTAAAGATTATGAAAATCTTAAAGACCAAACTGGACATTTACCTACCACAAAGAGGACTTGATTCTTGTGTAAACTTTCTTTTCTAAGGTCTCAAGCATTTGAAATATCAATGGTGGTATCTAATTATATTAACAAATAAAAATCCACTGCCTGTACCAATTAGTTCTCCCACCTACTCCTGATCAGTATTTATACTGGTTATTAGTAAAATTCAAAGGTATAGGAGCAACCTTTTACACATATTACCTTTATTTGAAGTTTGTGATTCTACTTTTTGAATAGTTTCCTATAGTGCTATCTCAAAGCACTACTTCATTTTTATAGTTCAAGGTCCAGCCAGGTTCCCTGTACACATCTCTCCATCACTAGAAATTCTGGTGGACTGGTTTCCATCTTCATCTTCCAGGCAAAACATCCAGTGCATGTATGCCCAAGTACCTTTTCTGGTAGGCTTAAATACCTGTTCTGGAAGACATAGGACTTTTGTGCCATTCCAGTACTTTCCATCTACTGGGATTTCAGCTATTCATGTTATCCCACAATTTAAATTCTAATAATGAAAAGAGTTATACTTTATTGCTAAGATTTAGAGTATAGATATGTTGATGGAGAATCACTTGCTAACTGCAAATGGAACAAATCCTGGCCTATGGAATATTAAAAACCAGATATGTAGAAATAAATAAGCAGGCTGTTATCCAGGCAATCATCGAATCATAGAATAGTTTGAGTTCGAAAGGACCTTTAAAGGCCATCTAGTCCAACCCCTCTGCAATCAGCAGGGACATCTTCAACTAGATCAGGTTGTTCAGAGCCCCGTCCAGCCTGGCCTTTAATGCTTCCAGGGCTGGGGCTTCTACCACCTCCCTGGGCAACCTGTGCCAGTGCTTCACTACCCTTATCGTAAAAAATTTCTTCCTTATGTCTAGTCTATATCTCCCCACTTTTAGATTAGAACCATTACTGCTTGTCCTATCACAGCAGGTCCTGCAATGGGCAAGAGTTCTTTTGCAGAGAGTAGTGATTAGTGGCATTTTGGTTTTAAGGATGGAGAACTTGAATAGTCTATTTCTTCTTCCCTTCCCTTCCCTTCCCTTCCCTTCCCTTCCCTTCCCTTCCCTTCCCTTCCCTTCCCTTCCCTTCAGAGAGTAGTGATTAGTGGCATTTTGGTTTTAAGGATGGAGAACTTGAATAGTCTATTTCTTCTTCCCTTCCCTTCCCTTCCCTTCCCTTCCCTTCCCTTCCCTTCCCTTCCCTTCCCTCCATCATTTCAACAGATGTGGCTGGCAGGGCTTACCAAATGAGTCATCTATTATAAAGACAGAGATTTGACCATTGTTTTTAATAAATGTAAAATAAAAAATGTTTACCCGGTTCTTAAATTTTGGCATATATCTTCAGGAAAGCTGTATCTCCTTCCAGTAGAGGTTTTAAAACTGGTATTTAATTTTCATTTTCAGGTCTATTTAGAGCAATGTGCTCTCCAAATCTTTGGCATGCCTGGCTTTCATATGATAATCAGACCTGCCATATGTTTAAGAGATTTGCTTCTCACTTAACTGCTTTAACATGCAGAAATAATCAGCATGACTCAAAGCCAAATTCAATAGCTTGATGAAAAGAACACTCACGAAGCAACTGTCCATCAGTTTTTCATACTGTGACAAAATGGTTTTCATTTTACTGCAATTATTTTGAGCAGTTGTTGTGTGTTCACAGGATTCTGTCTTCAACTTCATTTTGAGAACAAAGCTGAGTTAATTTCAGTGAAATAGTTATTGCACTTATATATACATTTTGCTTACTGCTTCATGGACATGATAAACAAAACGCAAGTTATAGACTAAAACTCAAGCTATAGACTAAAATACTAATTTAGCACACTTCAAATCACATATATAACCAAATTAGAAATAGTATAACACCTGTCCTAAGTCACTATGTTACGGAAATTAGATTTCTGTCATAAATCAAAATCTAGTCTAGGTATCCTTTGCTGAATGGAAAACCTGACCAGGAGGTGCTTGCCAAATCAAGTGCAGCTTCCTTGTATTCCTGCTTGACTATTGGTTCAAATTTAAGCAGTAAAAAAGAAAAATTAGGAAAAATTAGGAAAGCCTAGGTATATTGCATGCCTAACACAAAACCTACTGAATCTTTAAAACCACTTCATTTGGTTGTCCTAAATGAGCTTCCCCTTGTACATCCTAATATAAAATAAAAACTTATTATGTTCTCTAAAAGGTGAATTAATTTTTTACTCTGTTCCCACACATTTGTAAGAAGGGAAGGCAATGAAGATAACTAGTAAATATATTTCCTTTAAACCCATAATTGTATATAATCATTTTTAATATAATTGTCAATATTATGAAGACTGAATATGGCTTATCAGCTCTGATCATAAACTATATTTACTGTTTTCGATCCATTTACCTGGAGTTAAAACTACACTGTTTATTCATTAGCTGCACAAAAGTCTAGGTTGTATCATACCTTTTTATTGTTATCATATTTTATCAAATAAAACAGATATATAAAACATATATATTGTATATTTTTTACTTAAAGAAGAAAATGGCAATATTTTTACCTTAAAAAAAAATCTTAACACAAAATTATACATATATTACAGATTCAACATATATTAGAGATTCGACATTAAGATCAACATAGAAATACCAGAAAAATCTCAAGAGAGAAATCGATGATTAAGAACTGCTTGTTTTCTGGGAAAAGGAAACTAAAAGTTACATTGAAAAAAACTTTTATAAATTAGCTACAGGAAATACTTTGTTGAAGTATTTTTCTCCAGGAATCTGATACATTAATATCTGATTTTTTTTCTTTCATCAATTTTAGCATTTACGATTGACTTTCTTTTTTCGGGTGTATTTTAGCAAGTAAGTTAAATTTGTTTCCTCGTATATAAATGTCCTTGTAGCCTTTAAGTAAGCATAAGAATAAAAATACATCAGCTATTCTATTGGCACTGTCTTCTGTAATTTCTATCATGTCAGAAAACAGGTAGAGTTTGTTACATAGCATATAAGCATATATCATGTTATGTACAGATATATAGCATGTAGGTAGCTTTGCTTTGCTTTGCTTATTTTGGTGCACTTTTAAAACAGAATTTTAGAGCACAGAAGAACACAGGGAACAAATTAATACAAAAGTTGATCACAGTCAAGCGACTGAGAGCGAGCGATCAGAGCATAATTACATTTAAATGTTAGATGCTATCAAGAGTTACAGTAACATAAGACTTCAGGAAAGGAGGTACTGGTAAAACGTGACAGGTTCTCATGTTAGCATGAAAGGTTTCCATGTCTTAAAAGTACCATGAATGTCACTTAAGGAAATGATAATAACTTTGCAGGAGCAGCAATATAGTTATCTCTCATCTTCCTAGTTCAGTTTTTTTACAGCTTCTGCTGAAGCTGCCAGTGTTGGCCACTTTGACAAGCACGTTACTGGACTGCGTGAGCAACTGTTTAGCCCTGTGATATGGTGTCGCCATTGCTAGTGACAGCTCATCATGCTTGTAGCTTTGTTTTGCTTGGTTTAGCTGTAATAATAGTTTCTCTAATTGACCAGTTATCTATATCGAATTGGCTTTAATTCTGCTTATCTTTGTATGACACAACTACAATTCTACAAAGACAGCAGTAACAAGCTGTTGTTCCAGGGAGAAGGAGATATTTGCAACTTATACAAAGTAGTGTAGAGAAATACAGACCTGGTATGATAGCACGGGGCTTGTGAAGTGCAGCTAAAAGATGCTAAAGCATTCTACCTGCATTATTATATTAACAATAAGTACATTGCTTTACTTATACACACATAACGTATGCTCCCTTTTTTATAGATAAACAGGATTTTGAATGTAACACATTTGTATACATTCATATCCTTACGAGCTATTTTTAGATCTAGTTTAGATAGATGTTAAGTATTTTGACGTAGGGTTGGGGAGAAGAGTGGACTGTATCTTGGTTCTTTGCCTTTTACAGCAGAAAGTAATATTTTATTCAATCATTATAACTCGGTTCCATTTTGTATAATGCTTCTAAGTTTTTCAGTAACACAAGAAAAATGCATTACACATTTTAGTTGTAAGAGAAGTAATACCCATTACAAAGAATATAAAAGATTTTATTTTTTTCAAGATGAAATATGCTATCATATTTATCATAGACAATTCATTCACCATTTCATTTGATCCCCTAGTTAATATGACCAAAGCTTCAGGAACAAAATTTCAACTTTTACCTTGATCAAAATACCTGACATTGTTGGAAAATCAGTTATTGGCTGTAAAAGAACTACTTGTTTAATGATTATTGATGGTCAAAATATTATATTAAAGAAAAAAAAAATATAGGAAAAATTGGTTTTCATTAAAAAGTCTAGCATTGATATTTCATGCCTCTTTTGCCTAGAGAGGACCCCTCTGCTGTTTATTACTACTACTGCTATTACTATCACTACAACTACTTCTGTCTGGACAATTTAAAGCACTTTTAAAGTAAATGTTTTAATATGACTTCTGTGTATCAGAATCATTCCATTCCATTTCTTTTTTTTTTTTTTTTTTTTTTTTTTAATTAAAATAGACAGCTTCTTTATACTGCACAGCCTTTCATTTTAGCAATGCTTGAAACACCTACCTGTGTCTTCAGAATCACTTGTTTCACTTGTACCAAAGATATGATTTATGTATAAAACCCCGCTCTGACAGTCTAATGCAGGAACTTTTTTATAAAGTTGGTGGCAATTCTAGACTAAGAAATTCCTTGCTTTTCTTTCCCATTGCCAGCACATCATGGCCATCTGAGTTCAGAAGCATTCTCTCGCTTGTGTTGACATCACTGTTTGTGCAGGGATCATCTATTATATACTTACATATATATACTTACATTGTATACCTACTCTGTAAGGATTTAACTTCCATAGAAACCAGTGAGAGTGAGGAACTTGAATAGGTTTTTGAATCTAGAATGACAATAGCACTGCATTTGCATGACCCCCTTGTTGTGGTGTACAAGATGATTCTGGCACCTCCATACCTTGGGCAGTCGACAGGAAATGTTCGATGTCTCAGAGGGAGAGTGATGGTAGATGGTACGTTGAGCAGGACATTGCTTAATGCCAGGTGAGCGGCTTACTCTTTCCAACGTGTTGCAATGTGTAGCTGTGCACTCAGACCTGGTACTAAAACCAAACCTGAGATCATTTCTCATCTACATTCAATCAAGAAGATTTGGGTTAACTTGAATACTTAGAATAGATTCTTAGAAGCATTGTAGATGAGTAGAATTAAACTCAGCTCTTTTGATACTGAAGCATCACTAAGCAAGTTCTGAAGCAGCATTTCCCAGGAAAACTTAATGTATAAATCCACTCCAGATCAAAATGCTTATGTCTTCACTGATTCTGGTTCTAGGAGCCCAAGTCCTTTTGTAGTTCTAGTTCCATATGTCCACCTAGAGCTTTACATATATCAGCATATTAAAAATATCACCCTGATTTCCTATAAATAATAATAAAAAAAAAATAATTCAACAGAAGAGACAGATATGCAAGGTGAGGATTATTTCATATCAGACATTTACATGTTATTACTTACATCAATCTCTTCCCATTTATTTCTTAATTTCCACTCTTCAACACATAAAAATAATTCCACTGTATGCTATATATGATAATTCCAAATCCCTTTTCCTAAGAAATCAAAGATACAAAGGTTATTGTAAGATCAGGTTCAGGTTTTTTTAACTGTGTATCAGATTGCACCTTGAAAAAAGATGAAAGAGTTAGACAGATGAAACAGCAAAAGATATTATAGAATCATGCCTACATTAAGTTCATCATTAGTTCTGTGAGGCTCAGACTAAATTAACGTTCCCTGGACTGAACAAGTTGTTCAGAGATACTTCCCTGTAACATGCGGGACTCCATACCTGGAAAAATGAGTCCAGGAACCAGGGGAAGTGGTGGAGATCTGATGGGCAATTCCACATTACCTGGCTCAGGCTACAGTTTATTCTTTTACCTACACCAAGAACACTGGTAATAATTTTTTCTCTTTCTAAAAAAATCCCAAAGGATCCTTTAAAGCAATCCATTGTATTAAAGGAAAGTTCATTTCTTTATCTACCCAAAAGGCAGATTTAGTACTTAAGTTCCTCCTTCTGTTTGATTCACCTTTGCCTATGTCTGTGCCTTAACTTGTCAGAATTGGTGTGTCTGGGTTAAGCTAGAGCCTGAGGCTATGACTAAGACGGCATCTTGAGGTGCTTGAATTTTTGCTTTGGCTAACACCTTGCTTATCCCCAGAAATGAAAAAAATGAGCACTCAAGTGTCTGGATACACTGAAAGCCATCATGCTACAAACCTGCCTTCCTTTCAGTCTAATATCTTGTGTAGCAGGAAAAGTACTGTCACTGTTTTGGATTGGGCAAATTTGTCTGGCACCATGGTGTTTAGACTAGTGACTTTCACCAATGTCTATGTTATTAGAGTACCACATTTCTGGTACTCTTGCCTCTCTGATTTTAGTGGCATAAAATTACAGTGTAACTTTTAAGGAGGAAGGCAGAAGTAGTATCACATGTGCATTATAGGTTATAAAAAAAAAAATCTCGATCAGTTGTATTTTTAAAATCTGGCTGATTGTTTCGTATGCTTCCAACATTTTTCTCACATCAAATAGTACAGTATTTCTGTACTACAGAATGTATTTAATATATTAAAATATTTACATTAATCAAAACCTGATGGCTAAAACCTTGCTACTATCTCCCAATAACCCAGATTTTATCCCATTAAGTAGGAGATTGCATTTTAGACAGTGATTTGAATGGCATCACACTGATATTTGTCATAAGAATACAGCAGTAACATTATCTGGATATTCAGTATACTTATGTGTTAAGATAACCATGAATATATTGTTTTTATGTATGTGGTACCAAAATTTCATGTTGACATGTTTGAATACATCTTTCCCAACCAAATGTGCCAACATGACAGGAGCTGCTGAGAAGAAATTTTATTTTTTTCAGATAAAATAGCACTGGTGTAACTTCCGCCTTTGAGACAGATATTTCTGTGTACCCAATTGAGCTGGTATTAATTGCACATTGCATTGACAGAATTACTTTTTTCTTGAGAATACAGATCTGAGTTTTTCCTCCTTTTCCTCTTTTTACCATCTCCCAAGCAAACAACCCAATTTCTTACGAGTAATGGAGGATTCTCACTTCCTACCACCTAGGACACTGCAGAGACCCACATCTAACAACAAAGGCTGAGATATTTTTATGCATGAATGCTTTGCTACATTAAAGTCTTGTAGCTGTGGGGGCAGAGTTTCTGCACTTTGTTTCTAATTTTCTAACAAGATCATTAGTTGTTTACAGCCTTTCATTTTCACCTGGTCTTCCAACAATCTTTGCAGAGTGTCGTGTTCCGCCCCCCCCCCCAAAAAAAAAAAAAAAGGATTACTCATTTTTTTTCGCACTCAAAAGGTGCATCCACTCCACAGACATATATGTTGAGAAAACCAGCACAAGAGAAAGGGTTAAAAGTTGTGTTAGGACTTCAGGTCCTGTTTACCTTTTTATCAGACAGGAAAAAACAAAACAAAAACAAAAACAAACAACCAGCAAACAATCAAAAAACAAAAATCAAAACAAAACAAAAAAAAACCCAGTGAAAAAACCACAGAAAATGAAAGAAAGAAAATAAAAAAGCTCTGAGTCTGGCTAAGTATGATAAAATGGTGTGAATCAAGGACGTGGTCTGATTGGTGTTTGAACAATTATCAAGAGGTAGATAAACAGCTGTCTGGCATTCTCAGTTTTGTAAACTCGAACACTTTCGTACCTACCAGGCCCCAAAGCTGTCTGCCAGATGTCTTGCTTGAAAATGTAGTGCATAAGAGAAAATTTAAAGGACAAGTCGCTAAAATAAACACCTGAATTAATCTCTAGTATTTTCATCACAAAGGCTTGAACTGCTTAGTGTGTTACAAAATAAAAAACAAAAAATATTTTAAAAAGAAAAGATAATTCTATGAGCCTTGCCTGAAAATATTGGTTTTGTTTCACACACAATTTTAATCCACAAAGATAAATGTACTTTACGTCTGAATAAATAGAGAAGTGCTGTTTTAAGTAGATAACATCATAAGCTTGCATACTGCAAAGTAATTAAAGGACATAATATACCATTATACAAGATCAATATGCACTTGAGATCAGGCCAGTATCTATTTCTGAAATTATATAGCTCACACTGATTTCTATCACATTTTCAGTATTGATCTGATGGGAAGGTACTTCACAGCTTGTTGTTTGCAGAGGTTTGAAGACTGCCTGTGCTTCCAGAGTGAAATTAAAGTCAAGGCTGTTTGCATGTCAACATAAACTGCTGTTAGCAGGTCTCAGTCACAGATTCTTCAGTAAACAAGCTGTGTATTTATTTGAAACGATCAGTCCCAGCTCTGCTTTAACAATTTCTAACAAACTGGTTTTCATGAGAAATTCTTTGAAGGGAATGATGCCTTGGTGAGTGCAGGAAGCACATAGTTGTTACATATGACTTTCTCTTACATGTTGTTTGTTCTTTTATGTATGAAGAAGTTCTTTGCAGTATTCTGATCAGAAAAATGCTGGTAGGGAAATTTCAGCAATGATTCTGAATTGGCTTTCCTCCAGTTAGATACAGTTGGTATCAGCAATTATTTGAATGAAAAGAACACAATTAAGGGCATGACAAGGAATCATTACAGCATTGCTGAAAAACAAGACAGCTAACAGAAGAGGCCAATCTCACTTTTCGTAGCCTATTGGAATTAGGAACTCCAGAAAGACACCTGCAGGCTTTCATTTGCACACAGGTCCAAGATATCCTTTTCACTTCACTCCTTGTCATATTGGGATTTACAAGATGGACAGAAGTCGTGGCATCTATTTGTACTAAAGAGCAGTATGCAACTTTGTTACATAAAACAGGAAAGAAGAGAAAAAACATATTTCTCTCTTCTTCCCATGTATCTAGCATTTCAAAGGTTAGATGTCACTAGGAAATACTATAGACAACAAACCAAAAGAGAGCTGGGTTCAAGTCTCATTTTTTTCAAGATCTATTCATCATAACCACAAGGTATTAAGCTGTTGAAGTGGGTCATTCACCATCCTGGTAAAGGGCCCTGGAGTCACTGGGTCAAAGTTTGAGTGCTGATTGCAGTTGTTGTAGAGGTGAAATAATTACAGAAAAGGTTCCCTATAAAATATATTCATGCTCCTTTCAGAGGAAATGAAGTGTGAGTGGGAGGCAGTGGGAGGAATGGTGCTAAAACCCAAGCCAGAGAGGTAAGCTTTCATTTGCGGGTACTGTGAATCTTGATTTTTTTTGACATGAAGCAGAACAGCTTCCCAAGAATTGAGTGGGAGTAAAAGTGCTCCTCCCCACATCTTGCCTTCAGCCTGCTGATTAGAACACTCCTGTGGGAGGTGTGATGCGGATTTTGGTGCCCTGGACTCCCACATCCTATATGAGGTCTCTGATGCTCCAGCATGAAACGAAAGGCTCACAATAACAGATCCTCCTCCAGCTGTCTCTTATGGAAAGCAGTGACTCATGTTCCATTTAGAAAGAGAGGTGAAACCTACCTGGTACAGCAAGAAGGCCTGGTGAACAGAAATGTTTCTCAGTAGCACAGAGTTCACCATTTAATACAACCGCTGCTTCTTTGGGTTTCTGTTAGCTGCTTTAGGCAGTTCCCCACTGAGTAAACTATTATATATTTTTGGACGCTATTCTGAGCTGCCTAGCTTTCTCCAGGCTCATCAGCAACTCCAAGTAATTCGGTCAGAGACTGTTGATTCTGTTATGAGGATCACAGGCTCCTATCCTTTTTTTGTACCTGAGACTGTAACTCTGACATATTCTTTAAATTTCTATATTAATTTTTTTCCACATAAGAGTGATGGAAACTCTTGAACTTAAAAAAAACCCATCTTTTTTTAAGAGATAATACCTTGTCTTTTTCTACAAACAATCACTCACTTCTGTGATGATACCTAACCAGTACTTGTATTTTATGCATTACTTGAGGCTTTCTTGTGGTATTTCCAGAAGTTCTGCTTTATAGTCAGAATAAAAGTTGCAAAAGAAACCTTTCTGATATTATTTTGGCATGCTGACTTACATTTAGAATTCTCAAAAATCAAATGCAGTTTCAAAAAGGGTAGACAGTTTTTTGTTGCTGTTCTTGTTTTGAAGTTTTTTAAGTCTTAATGGCTTAAATTTGCATTTGGCTTGACTTGCAGGTAGATCCGATTTTAGCTTGTCCATATTAATTTCCCCATTCTGATAGGAAGATACAGCTTTTCACGAAGGTAAAGGTTCTCAGATTAGGTAAATCAATGTAGTTCAATTGACTTTAGCATTATGCTGATCTGCACAAACTGAGAATCTGGCCCAAAGCTGAGTTTGTTCATTTTGTGACCTAGAACCCGAAAAGGCTTAGTTACACTTTGTTTAGATTCCTAGTTATGCAAAACAAGAGATATCCAGTGCTTCTAGTGCAACCTAATCACTAGGAATTACTATAGACAACAAAACAAAAGATTGTAATTTACCCCCATGCCTCCTTGCATCTTAAATCTACAAGATTAAATGCTTAAATGTTGCAGTGTCTACAATAGCTTAAAATTCAAGGAACATTTACTCAGTTGAATCATTTAAGTGGCTTAAGGAGGTTAATGGAAATGTAAAAGAGATGCAAGTTTGCTAAATAGAAGCTGCAGGGTGATTTTCAAAAACTGAAAAGTGTAAGATCCTAGATATTTCAAGAGGACTGTGGGAAGCTCCTTTACCTTATCTATTTCACTGTAAAAGAAGAAAATAAAAATCATCAGCCTGTTTTAGTAGTTCAGACTTGTTTATTAGCAAAGATTTAATGAAATGGTGAGTTTTTCCTATGCAATAAATTAAATGGGATACACAGCATAAAATATAGTGCTCAAAGCCCATTTTATAAGATAAAAATTCTGATTATGCTTATGCTGATGCATTGAGATCTCACCGGAAACTAGGAATGGTGTGACCACCATCCCATTCCACAAAGCTAATTGAGGAGGTTCTTGACTTTTACTTAATTGTGAGAGACAGGGACTTGGAACCAGCCTTTCCACTGAAATCCCAGCTGCACTGCTATTCTGAATTGCCTTTGGAAAAATGTGAATTTGTGCCTTAACCATACTTCTACAGTGAATTGATTCAAGAGATCTCCCTGTTCCTCAGTACCTTATACCTTACTATAGGTATAATTTCCTGAATCATAATGAAGGAACAAGAATGTTTCAGTGATTTCTCATAGAAACTAACTATGAAACAGAGTTGCTGTCGTGTCTTTCAACAAATGTGTGAAGATGAGTTTAGATACAGCCTGTTTGTAGACTTGCTGCTGTAAGCCACTGCAAAGTAGACCAAAACAACACTAAGTAGTCATTGTGGTTTTATTACTCCTTTAAAAGGTATTCTTATTCTTGGAATGTTTTTTTTTTGTTTTTGGGTTTTTTTGTTTGTTTGTTTGTTTTTTTGTTTGTTTTTTTTTTTTTTCCCCAGGATGAAAAGGTCCTGTCCTGTCCTATTTACTTTGCAATCTAAAATATTCATACACGGATATCTGGACATCATAGTAAGTTGTGATTTTCTGGGTTTTTGGGGTTTTTTTCTTCCTTTGATCATGTTTTCACTTACTTTAATGTACAATTATAAAATAACCATCACACATGCACCACAAAAATGAAATAAATTTAATAATTTCTTAGATGTAAAAGAAATTGCCCATAAAGAAATACTAGGAGACCAGAATTTGCCTAAATGTTTGGACTGATTGTGCACTTAGTTCAGTATTAGCCAACATCTAATCGTAAAATGATAGATGTTAAGGTTAGGATTAATTACCTTCTGTTGTAAAAATACAGACAAAATGTTTTCTGATTTTCTGCAATGTGATTCTGGAATCTCTCTATTTAGATAAATTTCATCAAACTTACAGATTAAGCAGAAATTCAAGAAAATAAATTATTTCTAAATATTTATTGGACAAATCACTGTTGATATGTTATTGGTTTTGTCAAAACCCACCAGATATAATACTTTCATCAAATTAAAAGTTTTACTGAGTCCTTTGGAGAACTGTAGTCCTCTTTTCTGGATGGGGGTCTTGCAACTTTCCTACATGTTCTAACTAGATTAATTTAGTTTCTCACTAATATTCTTTCCTCAGATGAGAGTCTCTCATTTTGGAACCCTCATTAGTGCTGTGGGCAGGCTACACAGGTGTAACTATTTTAAAAATACTTAAGTGTACGTTTACCATTTCAGGGTCAGTTTGCATTCTGGATGAATGCTCAGATCTGCTTTTTTTATACTTACTGATTTACCCAGACCCCAATTACTACCTGCTTGGCATTCAGAAACACTTCTCATATCTCACTGTTTGTGCGGATGTTGTATGTCATCACTCCACGCTAATAAACATCTGTGATCCCAACTTCTCTTAATTCTTAGCAACTGTGTAAACAAAAATGCAAAGGATAATCTTGGAGGGTAAAAATAATAAAGAGGGGAAATAAACCCTTTCACCTGTGAAACCTCAGTCTGTGTTGCTAGAAAGAACTAGGTTTAGCTTGGCTCCTATTCATTTCTTAACTTACATCCCAAAATTGTCATGCATAATTTGATCCAAATGGATTGCTTTAGTTTCAGGAGGGGAAACACACAGCTCAACCAGCGGAAAAGAGAATCACCTGTAAGTTATTGAGAAGTCAGACTCCCCCCCCGCCCTTGGGTCAAAGTTAGGGTAATTAACTGGGCAGCCTAAACTGTGATTTGCCTGAGGAGAAACAAATGAATTTGGTTTCTATATTTTCAGCATGACCCTTGTTGCATTCTTCCTGAATCAAACAACCTCTTCCTTATACATGACTGAAAAATAATTTTCCCCTTGCTAAAATAGTAATGTTTCTTTCAAAGACAGCAGTGGGTGTCAGCAGTCAGCCCCATTCATGAATGTCTCTAATTTCTTGCTAGTCTGCTACAGTTTTCACATTTTTACCATTGACATTGCAGAATAAGTCAGCTGTAACTAGATTATGCATGCTTTTTATTTTTCAGTTCCCCATAATTTTCTCAGTAAATACAGAAACCTGAGTTATTTGCTGCAGCACATTGTCCAAGCTTTTGTAATACAAGCACAACATTTATTTGTGATTCTTTTCTCTTTCTCAGCATTTTTTCATATTGTATTTTTATGTTAGATATTTGTTGTAGCTTTATACATGTGTAAAAATGCCCTACTTAGCAATTACAGATATTGAATCATTTAATTGTCTCCAGTAAAGACACAAAGGAAGCCTCCAGCTGACCTCATTATTGTACCTTAGCCAGTGTCCAGAATGGTCACACCAAAGCATTAGGTTCAGTTTAAGCAGTCTGGTCTACCTGGTGCACTAGACTGCCCAAAAAGTTCAAATTAGTATTATTTCTGTTTGTGGTGCTTTAGTCAGAATCTTCTTTACACATACACATGCACATGGATGTACACACAAGTTTTCTAAGTGTGAGAAAGTAGTAAAATACAAGATTAAGATTATACCTGCTTTGAGCTGGAGCTTGGCCCAGATGCTCTCCAGAGCCTCCTCGCAACCAAAATTATTCTGTATTTTTCAAATAGTAACAGATTCTGCTGATTGTTGCTGTCTTGGCAAAGCTTCCTTGAATCAGTGACAAAAATATGCAGTGATAACTTCCGGATATCCCCACCATTATTTCTTTTCTATAGGATATATTTTCATGCATTAAAAATAGTAAAAAGACTTCTCGTATATTTAATGTTAATAATCCCATTAATAGGATAATGGTCTTCTTGTGTTATGTATTGTACAAAAAAATAGGTACAGACAACCTATATTCTTATGCCAAACTAATTGTAAGGGTCTGTTTGTAGAATCTGAGACGTTTAGACTTTGGCTTATATAGCACTTCTCCCGAGGGAATGTGACTATGGCGTTAAAGAATGAATAGGTAATGTAACACGTGGTTCTATTAACAGAGATGGACAGCAAAGAACAAAAAGTATTGAGTAAGCAGTTACAATCATGTTGTTGTTCTAAACTAGGTTAGCACAGAATTTGATTGATACAGCATTTGGCCTACATTTAATTGTGCAAAATAGAACTGACATTTATCAAAGGAAGAAAATTACTTAGGTCATAATTAGTAGGACTTGTATGGATTATGAATCTGTTACAGAAATTAAAAGAGTTTGGGAAACTCAGTGTCCAGCAGGTTTTGCTTTCCTCTATGAGGACCCTTATCCAATTGCACAGGGTCCAGAAGAGCACCCCTAAAGCACTTGCAAGACTTAATTTTATTAAAAAATACCTACAAACTGCATTTGTACAGGTGGGAAAATAATCTATTTGGGGAAAAAGTTATTTAGACATTCTATAGAGAAAGATTCCTATATTCCTATTAATCAGAAAGTATCCTCAAGTCAAATCTGACCTTTCCAGATCATGCCCCGTGGTTACCACTCAATTGGTTGTTTATTTGCACAGTTCACTTCATTAAGATATGATACCATGAGCTACCTTGAACTTTTACAAAGCAAGTGCCTTGTGTATCAGCAAGGCTATGTTATTTTCAGCCCTGTATAAATTTATCTTGTTTGTGTTTGCTTTCTTTTAGTAAACAATCTGTCCTTTTTCATTTCACATTTTCCTGCCAAAAATATATCACAGTTGTTTGAAGTAATGTCTAGGCAGAACTGCGGGGTGAAATTCTTTGTTTCCCCTTGGGCTAAAACATGTGAACACACGAATACATATATGCACACACTATCAGCTGCAGCCTGAGGCTTACCATCAGCCAGCTTAGATTGCTTCAGGACAGATTTTCTGTGCTCCATTCTTATGCTATTTTAGTATAATTTTTTTTTGATAATGAAACAGTATTTTTCTGTCTGTATTTATAATCTTTAAATTATTCACAAAAGGCCTGAAAAACTGTCCAACATACTTGGCTTCAAATACTTTAATGCTGCCACTAAGTTTGGAGGAAGCAACTTCAGTTTGAAAGCAAATGATGGGAAGCCAGTATGCTTACATTGCGATTATCAAAGCAAATTCAATACACATTTAGATGCCATGCCAGCCCATTCAGGAACATTTCAGCTTATTGGCAAATTGGCATTAAACTACATTTAGACCTCATCAACAAACCATTCAATTTAAGGTTCAGTACTTAGTTTTAGGATAGGATGCATGAGGACAACATAATCATACTTAGTGATATTTATATACCATACAAAGTACACCAGGCACTTCAGAGATCAGAATAAATATGTGCTTTATTCCTAAGGAATTTGTTATCACAGACAACCTATCTGGTATGAAGACATCTTTCCTATCCCTTCCACTTTTACAAGATAAAAATTAAGATTTTAACCTGTTTCCCTCAGTTTACCATGCTTTAAAACGGAGCCATATTTTGATGTCCAGATGTGATGGCCACACTAAGACAGCAACTGGGTTATCTTCCAGGGCAATGTGTCTGCCTTGCCTCACAAAATCATTGCTGATACCACGATCAGTGTAATCAGACAGATACTGTTCTTTATTCTGTATTTCCCAAGATTCTGTTAAGGCACAAAAACCACAACAAGGTGGCTGGACTAGCCACCAGAGGTATCAGAATCAAGACATCATGGAGTAGCTATGTTCCAGTGCATTAATGTAATTTGTATGGTACTGCTCCATGGGCAGGGGGTGAGAGTGATGATGTACCTCTCTGTAGCTACCAAGGGATAAAAAAAAAAAAAAAAGCATTAAATGTATGTATGTGCTCTACATGTACCATTTAAACATACCATGACCAACTGATATCGTCTCATGTTCAAAGAGTGCTTGTTGTAGGTTGATCCTGGCTAGCAGTCCAGCACCCACCCAGCTGCTCACTCACTCCCTTTTCTCTGGTGGGATGGGGGAGAACATAGGAGGAATAGGAGTGTGAAATCTCATGAGTTAAAATAAAGATGGGGAAATCACACAACGAGTGCTGTCATGGGAAAACCAGACTTGATTTGGGAAATTTAACTGAATTTCTTACCAAGTGACATAACTACATAATTACTGATTTGGGTATTGGGAAACAAACGAACAAAAAAGGCAAACATAAAAACACTCAGGGTAAAAATATCTTTTCCCTACTTTGCCAGGCTCAACTTCACTCCCAGCCTCACTTTACTTCAAATACTTTTCTATTCTCTACTTCTCTCCTTTACCCCAGACACCTCTCCTGCTGCCTTGTTCTCACTGCAGATCTCACTCAGTCTCTTCAGCGCAGCAGCAAGCAGCACAGGGGTTGGGGTCAGGACACAGCAGTTTCTCTCTTCTTCCTTCTCACTCCTTTCTGCTTCAGCACAGATCCTCTGTGGGACGCAGACCCTTTGGGAATATCTGCTGGGCTATCAAGCACCTCCTTCTCCTCTGACCTTGGTGTTCTGTCTGCTTTTTCTTACTCCCCGCCTCCCCCCCC
>KL259842.1:7079-31651 GCA_000699545.1 Podiceps cristatus | reverse complement strand
AAGTGCTTAGGGCGGCTGGGTTCCCCTTTCCAGTAATCTCTGTAATTCTATGGTATTTGGTAAAATGCCGGGCATGTACCATGTGAGGGTGTATAATCGTGTTATGGAGCCCAGTGCCGACGCGGTGCTTGTAACTTAGTCCGGGTTTAGACGCCTTTAATTTCAGAGTCTTTTGAAGATGAAAGATCAAGGAGCATCTCGGTTGGCATCGGTCAGGCATCACATCGGTACTGATGGGTCTTGTTAAACCCACTGCAACACCGAATATCCTGTCAGGAGTATTAGAAATATAAATTGCTAACTTGTATCAGAAGCACTGAATAAATCCAAGCCGTTGTCCGTTTCTGCCATGATGGCCTCGGAACGGAATTAACACGATTTCTCTCAGAGACTTTCTTGAAATGAGAGTTCAGGTTTAGGTGTTAATTTCTGCATCTGAGGAATATTCCAACTTTTCTTGACTTTCTGAAACTTCTGCTAAAAAATCTGAAAAGACTTGCCAGCCTTTTAAAATTGTTTGATAATTTCTCCCTACCAAATTACTCACTAAGAGTATGACCAGTTGAAAGAAAAATATTAAATCGCACAAGGTAATTTTCAAATGTTGTGATAATTTACCCCATCTCCTCTAGGTCTGGCTGGAAATCAGATTGTCAGGTGCCATCAACACGCAAAGCCCTCAGGCTGTAGAGCTCACGTGCTGGAATTTGTGCATTTGAAATCAACGCTTTGCAGTGCTAGAAATGTCATTCCAAACTCCTCTTTTTTGATATTTTCTTTAGGAAAGAATTCCATTCAAACAGAAATGTTCCAGTGAACAAAAATGAAATGTCATCTTTTATATCTTTTAAAGCCTTATATTGTGAGGATGTACTACAGCCAGTATAACCCTTTAGACTGAGAAAGTTTCTGCACGTCAAGTATTTTACCATGGAACATTGTATATTGTCTTCTGTAAATGTCACTCTTTGTGCACTCTTGCTGGACTGAAAGTGGAAATATGAACTTGCATGAAAATGCCTGCATATTAATATTTCATTTGATGCTCATAGCAATTATAATCAGGATTAATTCATTCTTTATGAGAGCAGATACTAGGCACTATGAGAATTCCAAATTACTGATTTTTGAGTGTGAGAATGAGCATAGCCGTGTTGTACAGCTTCAGTAAAATCCAGAAACGGGGTGAAGGTTTTGCTCAAAGGTGAGGAAGAACATTGTCTTCAGTGGAAGGATTATGTCCGTCCTTTAGGAAGGACATAATCTCAGTCCCAGTATTAGGAAGGACATCTTCTCCAGTGCCAGTATCAGGAAGAACAACTTCTCCAGTCCCAGTATCATGACCATGTCCACTTCCAGTGACGCTTCCCAGCGTAGGGTGCAACCCTCCTCCTCCTCCTGCCCCCGTTGCACATTGGAGCCGTTTGGACCTTGCTAACTCTTCCCAGCCCTCCATCCTCCTGGGACCTGTCTCCAAAACTCGGTGTCTCTGGTCCTGAGGAAGAGGGCAAAGAAAATGAAGTGAGTGCAGCCCCCTCCTCAAGCAGGGCAGGAGCCTGTGAAAATATTTTGGCTTTCCAGAAAATGCTCTTGTCCATTGATTAACTTGCAGAGATTGGAATCCCAGCTTGAGCACACAAATGTAGATGTCTGCAATGGGTCATCAGAACATTTTCTTAGCAGGTTTGCACTTTGTAAAGAAATCAGGAAAATGTGGCATTGCATAAAACTCTTCCTGCTTGAGTCACGGCTGATGGGTTGCAACTTCACGGGTTTCTGTGAGTGTCTTGGGAAAAAAAGAAAGGCTGAATATGAAATACAACTGTTACAAGAGAAATTTCAATTTTGCAAGGTCTAGAAAGCAGCATTAAGCTATAATTAAAAAGTTATTGGAAACCTCCACAAGGCTCCAATTCGATTTAATTAATGCAGCTCTTCCACCATCAGAAAGGCAGTAATCATTACGGTGGCATTTCAGAGGTTGCACAAATCTGGATTTTACCTGTTTTGAATGCTAGATGTAATTATAATTTTCTCATATCCATCCCGCTTTTCTTAGTTGAAGCTAAAATTCTGCAAAACTGGACTTCATAGTGGGTTCAGCATTACTCATTATGGCACTAGCCTAATGATGTCAAGGAAGGAAATTTTCAAGCATTATGCACAGAAGTTCTGCTTAAAAACAGGAGACTACATAACTTGTGTGCACAATAAAAAAAAAAAAAAAAAAAAAAAAAAAAGGCAAATGGGCTGTGGAAGCCAAGAATTAAAAACCACTGTTGATTAGCTTCATCGTTAGCAATCAGTGTGTGCTATTTTTCTGTCAGAACTCTTTCTTCTACAGACTTTCAAAGACTGTTTGATAATTAAAAGAGCAAAGATGGGAAGAGTTTTGAAGGTCTATGGATAGGAGCACTGTCCTTTTCATGTTGCATGTACTTTTCATGTTCACCTTTGGGCTGTGTTTCTCAAAGTGGTCCTTGAGCAAACTTAGCAGCTTCTTTACACTTAAGTCAAGTAATTTTTTTTGAGGAGCGTGTGAAATTCAGAAGGGTCGCAGTGGTCAGTCCACAAGGCTGGGGTGCTGCTCCCCTTTTTGGACAATCGGGTTTTATATCTCCTTTGTAAAGACACAAAGGTGAATCTTTATCATATCGCGGGCTGAAGATGGAGGACAGCATTCTAAGAAAGAGCGTACAGGGCTAGACTTCGATTTTGAGCCCTTTGTATGCATAACTGCGTTTCGCTCTGCAGCTGCAGGCCATGGTTAGCTGGACACTAGATCCTACTTGTCCCAGATAGACTCAGGAGGAAGCTCTCTGGCTGCCCTGGCCCGCGCCGGGCAGTTGCCCCAAGCGCAGAGCTGCACCTGTGCCCCTCGTCCTCCCGGGCGCGGTGGGTCGCGGTGGAAGCCTCGTGCCAGGTGTTTCCAGCTCAGGCTCCTCCTGCCCGCTGCCACCGGCCCGCTGGTGGTCGTTTCCCGGTGCGTGCGTCAGGGTGGAAGTACGATCTCCCTTGCTGAGCCCAGACGCCAGGACGCTGGCGTTGTGCTGGAGGAAAACACGTCCGCGAGCAATTTAATATCCCACTACGGCTAAATAGTGAAGCACTAAAACAGTACAGAAAGCTTTTGTACAAAGCTTAGGACTGTGCTCTCTAAAACACCCTTCCAGTTACTGTGAGAGGCAAAATAATCCATATCATTTTTTCTTTTAAAAATACTCACTTTTTGATATTTTCTATGCAGAAGATCCAATTAATACCCTTTGCATAGGACATTTGTTCAGTCGTTGGGAAAATTTTCCTGGTATATTATTTCTTAAATGTTTCAAAAATACCAGTCGTGGTTGTCCTAGCAATCTGTTTGCAAATCAATTGATTTTAACTGAGTTTTTCTAGATTATAATCAAGTGACTCAGATCTGGGTCTTCCACAGATTGTGATTTTACTTTGTATATTTTTCAAATCAATAATGTATGTAATTCAAAGGTGACAACATTCTCAATAATTAGGTGCCTTTTTAGTTGAATAGATATTACTTAAGACCAGCAAATTGATTAAATGGATTCACTCTCAGCCTAGGAAGTATTTTACCTTACTAGGGAAGTGTGGCATACTCCCATGTACACTGAATTTAGTGGGAGCATTTTTTATTTATTTCTAACCAGCATTACATTGACGCTAGAAAAAAAAAATCTAAAATTTTTATGTGCCAGACCTATGAAAAAGTCATTTTCACTTTACAGTATTAATATATATATATAAAAAAATCAATGTAACTCCTTAGAAAATCAGACATAATATTGTGAGAACAAAAAGCCTAATCAGAAATACAATCTTTTGTTTAGATAAAATTGTCAACAAATCTTAGAGAATAAAGTTGTTTGGCTTCTTTTTTCTTTCTATTTTTTTACAAACCCAGAAGACCTTACAGCATTTTCCTCCCACAGCGTTCCCAGTTACAAAACTGGGAATATGATTGTAACTTATAAATGGTGCAAAGTATATCTGTTGTGATATGTTTACGCAAACAATAGGTTTGCCAAATAGCATATATTTTTGATTTCATGTCTTAACATTTTAGATTAGCACATGTGTCAGAGCCATGTCCTACTGCTGGATTTTAGAAATTAAGATAAAATATCCAATAGACAATGTGTTTTAATAAAATAATATTCACTTACGTAGGTGGTATTTCCTGCAACTGTAGCTTTTCTTTCCATATGTTACTCCTTTTCAAATTATGTTTTAAAATGGCTACATTTAGAATTTTTTTTCTTTTTTTTTTTTTTTGCATTCAGCTCTCCTCACTTTGGTGTAACACAGAGTGTCAGGGCTGAGGGCTGATACCTGCTGTCATTTTATTCCTGTCTAGATTCTAAATTACAAGAAAAACACTTTTCAGTTCAGTGTGATTTTTAAAATCTGGCAAAATAACCATAGCTGTAATTTTTTTTCCTAGGTAAACACATATCAGCATAGTAAGAATTTGTAGTATGATCAGCCTGCACTAAATAGGTTGGTGTGTCTCAATGTAATCGGGAAGAGATTTAAAACTTTGCGAAGTAATTTCCTATCCTGAGCCATCAGAAGCAGAGCGTTAACTTTCTCCCTGCACTCTCTGCCCACGTGGCCCGTTCCCTCTCGGTGGTGCCAGGGACGGGGAGCGGGACCAGCCTTGCTTCGGCGTGAGCAGAACTGCGGCAGCTGGCTGTGAAGGACCAGTCTGCAGGTTTCCCTCAGCAAAACAAACAAGGCTGTTGGAAGTGCCGATTCAACGGTATCCTCCTATTGCGCTTCCATTCAGAAATTCTTTAATACGAAAATACAAACAGCATTATTGTTACCATGTAAAAAAAATCAGTAACCATCCCTCAGGTTGTATTTCCCAACATAATAAAGATAGATACATGTCCCCTCTCTGAGGGGAGACCTTGTTGCTCTCTACAACTGCCTGAAAGGAGGGTGTAGCGAGGTGGGGGTCGGTCTCTTCTCCCAAGGAACGAGCGATAGAACGAGAGGAAACGGCCTCAAGCTGCGCCAGGGGAGGCTTAGGTTAGATATTAGGAAAAACTTCTTCCCCGCAAGGGTGGTCAGGCCTTCGAACAGGCTGCCCAGGGAAGGGGTTGAGTCTCTCTCCCTGAAGGTGTTTAAAGAACGGGGAGATGCGGTGCTTGAGGGCACGGTAGAGATGGACTTGGCAGTGATGGGTTAACGGTTGGACTCGATGATCTTAAAGGTCTTTTCCAACCTTGACAGTTCTATGATTCTATGATTCTATGTTGCCAGCCTTCAGGTACGGGTAGAGTCTTTGCTGATTGTCAAACATGAACTACTGAAAGTTCATCTGAGGTTCATAATAGTCAGCAAAAGTTTTCCGTTTATTCCAAGTATTGGTATTTTCCAAGCCTATTACTACTCCATTATTTTTCATGAGTGTGTGTAATTAATTTATAAGGACTTCGGGTTTAGTTTCTGTGGTAAAACCCTGCTCTGTGTGCAAGTGGAAGGTCTACGGACGCATGTTCTCTCTGTGGTAACTGGGACAGGTGAGAAGAGCTCGGCGCCAAGCCGTGCCGGCGTCTGGCCGCTGCCACAGCGGAGGTGCTGCCTTCGCTGCCGGGGCTGCGAAACGACATTTTCAAGATAAACGTAGTAGGACAAAAGTTCTGCGTGACTGATGATGAATGTTGTGTCAATAGCTGTATCCACGTCTTTGTGTTTAATAGGCTTTGATGGACTTTTCTTCCATTAATTTGTCTAATTGCTTTTCAAATCCATTTATGTGTTTGGCTCCAACAGCATCCTGTGGTAATGAGTTCCACAGTTTAATTATACACTATGTGGAAAAAATACTTTATTTTCTTTGTTTTGCACCTACTGTCTAATTCTTTTCTGACAACCTTTGTTCTTGCATTCTGAGAAACAACAAATAATTGTTTGCCATTTCGCGCTTTTGCAGCCATACGCGATTTTCTATACATCCGCTACGCCGTCCTCTCTTTCCCAAATTGAGTAGTACTTTATTTATCTTCCTTTGAACAGAACTTCTTCCAATTAGTTAACCATTCTTGTCGCATTTTTTGTACCTTTTTAGGTCTCCTAAATCCTTTTCGAGATAGGATACATATGTGCAAACTGTGGCTCTCCTGTGGATTTTTATTGACATAATGACGTTTTCCTTTGTCATCGGTGCCTTTCCAGCAAACTGTGGCTCTCCTGTGGATTTTTATTGGCATAATGACGTTTTCCTTTGTCATTGGTGCCTTTCCGTATCATTCCTACCTGTACCTTTGCTTTCCTTCTCCCCTCCTGAGCACTCCGTTCCCCTGAGGCCAACTTAAGCGTCAGGTAACAAATCAGCAGTTTCGTAGTTGATTTCCTTCAGAAGCTGGTGTTTATTTCTGGAATACACAGGATGAAGTTTGCAGTCTTCTGCTGCAAATATTGTATTTTCAAAAGGTTTAATTGGTTGCTGTGGGGCGTGTATGTCTATCCCTGTTGGGTCTGGAATCCTTCAGCAGGGCGCTTGCCCTGCTGATGGGACACGTCCTTCCCTCCAGGCTCAGCAGTCACAGGTGATGTCCCCACAGTGGCTGGAGGGCATGGGTGGGCCTGCTGATCTCCATACTACCAGTTCTTCATACTCTGTTGTCTTCCCAGATAAACTGATGGGGCCTCTTCCTGAGAGTACAGATCTGGTGGAAATACTCTTGCTGTCTGAATTAGATGTGCTTAAATAGAGGCTCCTGTAACCTGAGATAAGCAACATCCAAAGCGCAGAGAAGTATGGCCAACCCGCGTGCAATCTTCCTTCCCCAGGGTTACATGGCTTTGCTGTGACACACCCAGGGGACTGGTACGGGCCTGAGGACCACAAAGATGCTTTGGCATGAAGCAGACTGGGAGTGAGGATAGGTTACAAGGTGGACGGATGGCTGCCTCACCTGCTCTCAAAAGGTTAAGCCCAAAT
This sequence comes from Podiceps cristatus, assembly GCA_000699545.1. NCBI lineage: Eukaryota > Metazoa > Chordata > Aves > Podicipediformes > Podicipedidae > Podiceps > Podiceps cristatus. The sequence continues at coordinate 24,678 of KL259842.1, read as the reverse complement.
ATGCGTAACGCTTTGTAATACTTCGAACTATGTGGCTTCTCCTCCTCCGTCAAGATGGCGACTGCTTGGGTTTGCTTCCTGCTGCAAGAAGGGTTATTGGTGCATTGTGTGGCGGCCGGTCATGACTACCTCAGCTCCACGGCGAGCTGCTTTGTTGTGGGTCTTGGCTTGATGGCTGAAACCAAACAAATCCCCGTCGTGTCCGCTGTGCGAGGAGTGCAAGCGGCAGACTCAGCTGTGAGGCTGTGTGCAATGTAGCAATTCCTTTTCTTTTTTCCTAGATAAATATAGCCCTGCGTGTTTATCAGTGCATTTCCACCCCGTTTCCTGTGTTTATCAGGTGATTTACTTCCTGCAGGTACAACTGGTGAAACTGGACCTAAGGGAAGACAAAACGAAACTGGTGGCCACCGTGAGGGTCAGTTTAAGGGAAAAGATCGGGGGAGGCAAACAGCTGGAGGGTAGCTGGGGCTTGGCAGTGGGGTGCCCAGGGGTACCGCTGCGGGTGGGGAGCAGCCCCACAGCACTGCCCCACGCCCACCGACACGGCTAGCCTGCACCCCGCCGCGGCTGCAGCCGTGGCCTCCACTGTTACGTCCCTCGGAGGGAAGGGTGACACTGAAACCCACCTCCCCTGAATGAGATCGTAATCCTTCCGTCGCACAACTCTTCATCAGGGAGGTGAAATGACCTTATTTTTTTTTTTTAGAACATACCACCTTGTAACACAGGGAAACAGATCACGGGAATGATTACTTGCTAACAGAAAAAACTCTGTGTTCATAAATATACATACATATATATACCCAGATGGATAAAATAATAACTATCTACTGTAAGAAATACAAGCAATGTGAGGTCTTTAACAGAAACTAATCCTTTCAGATGACAACGAAACTAAGATCAAGTCACCTAAAATGAGGGGTTTTCTACCAAAGCCCTTTAAATGCAGTATATTGTCCCTAATGAGCAGGCAGGGTCAGTACGTGGCTCTTAGACAGTAAGTGCTAAGAGGTAAGAGATACCTCTTACGACCGGATAAATATTGAAATTATTATAATGAGATTCATAATGAAATAATTGGCATTCTTCTTCTTTCCCGTCACTTCTCAGGTGGAAAGTACTTTGGAGAGTCTCCTGTCCATTTCCTAGGGTTAATGGATGGAGTAGAAATACAGAAGTCTCAAGGCATGGGCTCTGAGTCTTTACCTGCAGTTAAAATATTTCAGTATGATGACCTCCAGAGTCTCTATTTTTTCCAAGAAATGTCAACATTTCTGTATCTTCTGAAACTAAGTTCCTTCTTTAATTTGATGAACTTTCTGCATAATGATAATTGTGAGCTTGGTTGAATATTCTCATCAGTTTAATGACTCACCAAGAAGGACATGATTATCTTTGGAAACCCCACGTAATCTGTCATTTTAACTCAAGGATGCCTTTTAGCTTATTTGTTCTTATACCTGTCTTCTCTTACTCATCCATTACATCTTCATACGTTCCAACTAATCTACATGAAACCATAAAGGCCCTTTAGGCTCCTGTTTGTGCTCCAAACACCAAGGGAAGGAGGGTAAGAGCAGACCATCTGTCCCTGCCCTCCTTCTGCCGGGCCTTTGGGCAGCAGCTCGGCCGCGGCTGCTGGGGCTGGGGAGCCTTTAGAGCGGGAGGGAGGGCCGTGCACAGCCCCCTCGCTCCTGTTTGGTTTTTTATTTTTCTTTCGGGAGCAGGTCTCTGTTTCAGAGCACAGCCGGGGGTGTCTCCAGTTCTGGAGGGCTGCTGCAAGCAAAGAGTTAACGGGATTAACTCCTATTCCTAACTAGACAACGGTAAATAAAAAGTTTATTAAAGCTGACTGTAAATGATGCAAATCTCTCATTAAATGTTCCCAGGCAAGCAGCAATACGTAGGCTTACCTCATGAAGATTAGAGGTTAAGTTAGAGGGTAATTGTGTTTTGCATCCAAATGTAATAAGCTTCTACTGCTGGGGCGGGTGCAGACTGGGGAGCTCTGTGGAAAAGGCAAATGTTTCTTCTTTCTGCTGTGAGTCAAACGCTTGGATTTACCTAAACTCCCTTTCAGCTCACCTTAGCTTGGAGCTCAAACTTTTTATCCGACTCGTGTCATGGAATAGGGCAAACAACAGCCCCACCAACACAGTGAGTGCCGGTGCCTGGAGTCTGCAAGAAACTTCTCACATCTGCACTGCTAAAAAAAACCTGCTTTATTTTGTCTTTCTCCCCTGTTTTTATCTTCTGGTTTTCATAGTTTTTTTTCATTTGAGTTAAATGTGAGATAGCAAACTTTGAGAGAGAAAAGGAGGCAGGAGGAGGCAGTAGGGCTCAGAACTAACTTTTTCTTCCCACCCTTTCTTCTCAAGGTGGTAAGGGCCGAAGGTGGCAGACATACAGGTCATTTCCAACTCTACCTGAAATCTGGAGTTTCAAATGGACACTGAGATTGTTAAGGCTCATATAGTAAAAAATTATTAGTGAAGTCAAACCCATTCTATAACCTAGTCAATATAAGGAAAATCTTTTCGTCTTGTAGCTGCAAAGGGACAGGGTATCCTTCTGCGCTTTCTAATCTCTGTTTTAATCCTTCGCTACAGTGTGATCCTAACGAGATTAGAGATTTAAAATGGTGCAGTATTACATTATTTAACATACAAGACAACTTCTGTAACCATGGTTTCATTTGTGTGCCTTTTTCATGAGAAGAGGAGCTTTCTTTTCAATAGGGATAAATGTATTTGTCAGGAAATTCTGATAAAGCCTGAATCTCATCTTGTTTATATTAGTGTAAAAACAACATAAACCCATTAAAAAACCCAACAGACTTCTTGTATCCCAGTGTCACTTACAAGCACCGTTTGGGCCATGATGCAGGGTGAGAAGCATTATTCAGAGGGCTATTACAAAAATAGCATAGCCATCGTCAGTGAGGGGTTTAGGTGTTCAGTAGCATTTCTCAGAGCAGCCAAGCAGTGTGCGGAGGTGTGCTGAACTTTGGAAACGCTGTCACTAGTTGCAAACCTCGAGTACGAAATGCGGGCGAGGGGAGGAACGTGGCTTTGGCAGGCTGATGACCGGAGGGCTGGAGGTCAGCAGCGAGCGCCTGGCCCTGCGCCTGGGAGCGCGCACCATCTTCTGCTCGGGGGTTTCTCTCTCGGAAGATGGGGAAGACATCACCCAGTACAACGGCATCACCATCTGCTCCTTGGTGATTAAAGAGGCTTACAGTCCAAGTAGGTAGCCTTAACCCAGGACTGACAGGCAAGCAGAAGCACACAGAAATGAAGAATACCATTTTCAAATAGTCCCATTGACTGAAAAAGCAAATGCATCAGTGCATGAAATTTTTTTCTGCCCACGCCAGGGAGAGAAGCGAGCCTCGTGCCTCGTGTGCCCGAGTGCCCGCTCCAGGCAGCTAACGCGCTCAGGGAAATTAATGCCATCGTACCTTCAGTAGGGTCGGTATTTTGCTCTTTATCTTTCATTTTTCTGTGTTAATGGAATTGCCATTTTCACATTTAATGCATATTTTTACAACCAGAAAAGCACTTCTGGTCATTTCAGAATAGCTTTATTTCGCTTTGCTGTTGCAGAGAAGAAAAACATTGCAACTTCTTCCTTTCTAAATTTAAGATCAAGTCATAGTCAAATTGTCTGTTATATTGTTTTCAGCTGTTTACATACAGTCTATATAGCGTAACATAATAGCCTGTTTATCATCTTGGGAAGCAGGAGGGAAAACAGAGAACACATTTATCTTGCAGAATTTAGACCCGCAAACTGAAGAAGCTATTTCAACCACACGGGAGCAGGTTTGAAAGCACTGTAGAAGATAGGTGAGCAATTATTTTCCAGTACAGGCAAAAGTACTTCATCCCATCAGATTACGTGAGACAAGCAGAACCTGCCATGAGCTTGCAAAAGCTTAGCTGAGCTTGTTAAGGACAAGGATAGCGCCTTTGCCAAAACCTTAAGTAAATATGGTTGGAAGCTGCCCAGCTCAGCGAAGACAGCATCGAGGATAAGCTCCCTGGCTGCAAACAAAGGGTCCCTGATGCAATGAGCCTCCTAAGCCTACATACATCTCCAGGAGGCAATTCTGTCTGATACGCGAAGTGCCCATTTGATTTGTATTGTTTTGATAACTAAGTTTCACTATGTGAATGTACCGAAAGGCAAAAATATTTTTTTTCTGTGTTGGAGTAACCTTTGACAGTGGCTATCCATGGATGATCATAGATCATTAGCTCAAACTTGGGTGTTTCCCTTAATATTTGAGAGCTTTCAGGTGTACGAACTGCAACTGGAGCCTGCTCTAACAACAAGAAATAGGTCTGGTTTCAGAGACATTTGTAGTATATACATTTTCAATTAGTGAGAGAAATACTGTTTAAAATGGAAAAAACAAACAAACAAAAACCCAAGCTCCCATAGTCTATATGTAAGCTTGAGCTGGACAACCGACAGGCGTAGTTAAGTGAAGTAGGTTGAGGAATGCCCAAGGGACACAAAAACAAAGAAAAGGGTAAGTATGAGTGAGCTGGTGGTCGCGTGGCTGTGGGCTGGTGTTGGCCCCATGTCCATGCAGTGCCGCGGTACCTGCTGCTGCTGATGATGTTTACTCAGGGCATGAAAGCCTGAACTCACGGTCTATCTGATCACTGCAACCACTAAGCCACTTCTGGTACGTGCTTAAGATCAATGGGGAGTTTGGACTGTTGCCTTCACAGAAATCAACCCAGGCATTTTACTGGGGCTTAAGTGCATTTACTTACCGTAGCAGTATTTTTAGACTGCAGCTGATGCCTTCTCCCTGATTCTTTTCTATTTATTTGTTTATTGAGGGATGTTTAACTGGGAAATACATACACTTGAACGTGAAACTGAAACCAACCAAAATATTTTTTCCTGTGAAGGATCTCTAGCGAATCTTCCTCTCCTAGTGCTAGGTATTCGGTGTCTGGCTGTTGCAGTCCTGGGGGCTGCTCAGTGTGAGAATGATGTGAGAAGGGCACCCAAAGGTGTTCCACCTCTCTGAGGACCACCTCGCACCACACCCAGCTGCCACTCTTCCCTCATGTCCCATGAGGAGCACCGCTGCCACCTTCCTAGGGGTGACCATAAATCACCCCAATGTGGTAGATTTTCTTTCTCACTTGTTGAAGGAAATATCAAATTACCTGTAGATTAAAATCTGCGGTTGTTGTTCTGTAGTTACTGCTGTTGGCCTCTGTTTGGAAGACTTCATCTTTCAAATGAAATGTCAAGAGACATCATTTTTTTTTTTTTGCCTTTTATTATCCAGAGTTCACATGATTATGGTTGGTACCCTGAGATGTTTTAAAAGCTTTATATGTCCATTCTGTAATTTTCTCTACATCTCTCATTTCATTTTTCCTCTAGAAAACAAAATTCCACTTGGCTAAGTTAAAATACCCTTTCTTATCTAGGTGGTTGCCATACTACAGCTGCTGCATATCGCTTCATTTAGATTATTACTTCTCTTTAGAAGGCTTTTAGAATTGTTTTAGTCTCTAGCAATTGCACTTAAAGACTATTAAGAAGTAATCTCCTTGGAGATTTCAGGACTCCCAAATCCCATTGGCTTGTGGCTCTCCACATGAAGTGTTTATTTCTTTGTAGTGCAGCATAATTTAAGAAGAACAACAGATTCTGAAATATTTACATGTTGATGTTTTCTGAAGATGAAAATATGTAACAAAGTCTAATCATCTGTGTATCTGACAACTTTCTCTTCCTAAAGTGTATATTAGAAGAGAACATGGTAGTTCTGGCCAGACCTGTCAGATGCTATAGTCTTTGTTAATGAATTTTTCATTACTGACATGTCAGCCAAACGTTAAGGCTGGATTTCTGAAATAATTACTTGCAGTAGCTCTCTGGCACGCTTTAGGATGCTCTCTTGCGTCCTCCTGGTCGTTCCTGGGGCCGTGCTGCTCTCCCACCCATGCCTGTTTCTCAGAACTTGTGCCATCCCACTCCTGTCCTGCTCTCAGGGCTCTCCAGGGTTGTTGAAGGCCATGGCTGCCTTAGCAAGTTGTGGGGCAAGTAGGAAAGGAGCCGGGGAGCAGAAGAGCTGGCCCAAAGGATCTGCTATTCACAGGACACTTCTTTCAGATGCTGTATTTTGGGTAGATGTGGTGCAGTGCCCTGTGCTCTTGCCCGTTAGCTGCTGGTGGCGTGCAGCGCGTGCCTTCCTCCAGCACCCTGCCCAGCTTAGCTTCTTCTGAAGCAGCAAGTTCAGGTGCTCCATGACCTCTCTGTGATGTAAACTAAGAGAGGATAATGAGGTGTCTGCAGGAGATGCTCTTGAATTCACATCTGATCCAAACCAGACATCTAACGTGGGCACGGGTGAAGTGTACCATGTACTATTGTCGTGGAATTGATTTATAGATTTTAAGCCTTGAAGAAACCATTAATCACCATCTAATCTGATGTGCTGCATAATCTATGTAATTTCTTTGTATCCAGTTCATAATTTCATTTTCAGCTAAACCACGTCTTTTAGAGAAGAAATGCATCTTTTCTTGAGGACTCACATGTGTCACAGGAAACCTAGGATGTACTCTCCCAGTGTTAATTAAAACTGGCTTCAAAATCGGTATTGAAACTTCAGTCACAGTATCTGTGTGTATTTTGGCCGTTTAAAGAGTCATCTCCTTTCAAAAATATTTCCCCTCAAGTGAGTACTTTTTAGGCCAAGTTATATCAGCCCATTCTAATGACAGATTGGATGAAAGCTGACGTAACCGTTTTAGATAGGAGAATGTAGGAGTGGTTTTATCGGTGTGATATCACCTTAGCTCAGTTCATCCAAATACACCTACTAACTTTGTGTCTCACCATGATATTCTTATCTGTATACTTGTAAAGAAAGAAGAAATGTGGATTAACTGAAGAAAAGTTAAGATAGAGCAAAAATACTAATAATAAACTAGAAGATTATCAAGATTTTCAAACTTAAAAAAACTTAGCCTTAAACAAAACAAAACAAAACAAAGCAAAACAAAACAAAACACCCTGTCTTTGTGTGTTGACAGTCCTGAGTGGGATACCTGGACCTCTAAGTGTTTGGCTGGCACAGGCACCAGGAGAGAGAAGACATAGTTGAGGCGTAGTGTCCATTTGTATTGGAATGGATACTGCCCACCATTTTTTTTTTTCTTCACACTGCAAAAATTAAATGATAAATTACATCTTTGTAATAATAGCTGTAAGATAACTGGATGGAAAAATTAGGGTAACGCATAGGGCGTTCAGCATCTGGAAGGAGTGGGTAAGGCCAGGCAGTTTCCTGCAGACTCCTCCTGTTCTTGGTGTCAGCAAGGTGCGGGTGGGAAAACCGAGTGGGTTTTTGTGGTTGTGCTGTGTGAGCGCTTCCCAAAGTTGCTCTGGGGCTCCCTGAAGAACAGTCTCTAATGCAAGGGGCTGTAAAAAGTAGAAGATAAGGTAAGGGCAGAGAGCGGGCAGTGAGATCTCGTGCGTCGGTCTTTGTTAAGAATTAGTGGTTATGAGGTTGTCGCTTCTAGTTATCGAGAAATTTTCAGCAGAGTTAGAAACTCTAGCCCGTCGTATGCTATAGCGACCATACCTACACTGTTGGAGATTAATTTGATTACCTAATCTAATCAAGATGTTTGCATAGCTACCTAATTTCTATTGTTCTATTAGCATTAGAATAAGAGAATAAATATGCATAAACAAAATGGTGTGTTCAAATAAAATGAAACCAGCAACTATTTTGCCCCAGAATTCAAAATCAATTAGAAAGTTAGTCACATGTATTGCTGTTTTTCCATGCAAGAACTATCTAAAATACCTTTAAAATCTATTTCAATTCCAGTTCATGTATTATATTAATTCATTATAAAGCCTTTTAGTTAATTCACTTTATCCTTAAAGGCTTATGACTTTACTATTTTAATTAAATTTCATTTCATATACTACATTCATTAATATATTCCTTTAAAAGCAACTATAATTCATTGTCTTTATCCATTTTACAATTAAAAATGCTACAGTAGTTTGTATCTCAATAATAAGCAGCAGCTGCCTCTCCAAGCAAGACTAAAAAGACACTGAAAAACCTCCAACCTTATCTCAAAATTTCTTTTTGCTCCTCATATCCTGATCCGTGCTTCCAGAGTTGTCAGTGACTCAACAAGAGTCCCTTCATGGCAGGCAGCATCCCTAATCTTGCTAATTCTTCCCATTACCATAAGCTGAAGTACATTTGGTAAAGCTGCCAGGAGTCATGCAGCAATGGGAGGCTCATGTGTTTTCCAAGCAAAGAATTTATTTAGAGAATTACTTCAAAAGTCTGCTTTTTTCCTGAAACAGTAGATGATCTTCAAAGTAGGTCCATTCACGGGAAGCTCTGCTGTGTTTGGGACGGCTGTACGTGTGGTCAGGTCCTGACGAGGGCTCTATCCGTGTTATTAATGTGCCTTTAACAATGGATGTACTAAGAGCAGGCTGAGAATATTTAGCACAATTACCGTTCAAATGAGAGCTATAAAATTTCCTCATCTGGCAGTATTGCCAATGGCCAGCCAAAGACCTCCCACTAAGGCAAATCTGTGCGGACAAACAGAGTTCTTTAGGTGGAAAAATAAGTAGAAAAGAAGGAAAGGATGTTCAAGTCTTATGTCAGGTATAGAAACAAATATCAGAATTTATAGGTAAATTTAAATACAGAAAGCTCTGTGGTCAGATAAAAATATTCTGGTTTCAATTCAGATTTTCAGGTGCAAAGTAAAACAGGAAACCAACACACTTATAGTAGTTTGTCTAAGGGGTGCGTAAAATCTCTGTACACATGTTCCCAGAAGATGAGTTATGCTGACATAGAAAGGCTGATTGTCGTTTTTTGGAAAAAAAAAAAGGCAAGTATGAACTACAGAACACAATTAATACCTCCAAATCCCATTTAAGACTGCCTCTGTGTATCAGTTTTATTGAGGGAGTGTGGCGTACGAGGTCCCGAGTTACAGACCAGGTGGTGGTGCGGCGTTATGGTCGGGGTTCTCGCTGGCGGCAGAGAACTGGCCTGCGAAGCGCAGGGTTTAGGGCGTCGCTACTCAGATTTGTCATCAGAAGCACAATCAAGACTTGTGCATTTGTATCCCTGTGCTTGAGGGATAAGTGGGCAAGACGGATTTCCCACAGCCTTCAGAGCAACAGTCCCGGGCTCCTCCCCTCTCGCCGGGGCTCAGGCAGCAGCCGGCGTTAACCGCTCCGCAGTGGGTTCCCCATCCCCTCCAGGATCCTGTTCGGAGCAGGGACCGCGCTCCCTGCCTGGGGATGTAAACTCCCTCCGCTCTGCCGCAGCCAGCAGCCTCCGATCCCTGAGGATTTTCCCTCAGGCTTTCCTCTCCCACCACTTCATTTCTGATGGTCCAGGGGGAGCTTCTATATAGACAGGTGGGGACTCGTCTTGATTAATCTTTATCTCTCTCATGGCATTTAAAATCGCACGACCCCACTCCACATCTCGTTGCTGCGAAGGGTCTCGTTTCCGTGGTTTGCAGCGGCTTTCACCAAACTGTGTTCAGCTGCGGGGCTGAGGGACACGGTCTCCTTGTACGTTACCCTGAAGAAGGAGGCAGACATTGGTCCTGGTGATGGGAAACTGGGGCAGAGGGGTGTGCGAGTCTGAAATGTCCCTGGGAAAACATATTCAGCAAACAGAACCATTTAAGGTAGCCCTTTTTTAAAAAAGATTCGCTTTCTTGTCACTTCTGATTATCCCTGCATACAAACAAAAGCTGGTGTCGCGTTAGACACACATATTGCCTTAGGTTGCCGTGCCGAAAGCCTAAGGAGATAATTGAATTCCAACAGTGGCATCAATTTGATCAGTGTTCTAAATGGACATTCAAATTAGCATCTTTCCTAACATAGAATAATTATGCCAGAAATTAGAGATGAGATGCTGGCAAGTATTTCCATCATATTTTCAGCCTAAAGGGCATAGCTTTTGTAATGCTAATATTCTACCTTGTTGAGTTCCTAAAGGTTTTGTTTCTTACAAGTTTTGGGTATCAACGTACACATACCCTGGCTGCGAACGCTCAGCAGATCCCAACTGCGTATCGAGTAGCACCTCTCCACTCTGTCGGCTGTGGGAGCGCTATGCGGATTTACACCACCGAGGATCTGTTTTCTTACATTCCCACTGTATCTTTTATTTCTGAAAAGACACAAGAGCTTCATAAGCTGTTTTTCTTTCACATACCAAACTAGGTAACACTGTCCTCACTGTACTTCGGAATAGAATTTCTGTTTTCACTCTGTATTCATATAGCTGCAGAGGAGGATCTACACCCCCGTATAGCGCAGGTACCCCTTGCATATGCTCATACTTGCCCTGCTCTGGGTCTCGATGATGCTGAGGACCACCACAGTCAGCATCAGAATTCATGCACACATGGATGACCTGGTCTTCAACACCTCCGCATTCCCCTTCCGTGTTCCCGTCCCCATGGGAGCGGAGTATAAGGAGCAGATTTAGTTTGTGACATTTCCTATGTCAGGCAACACGTGTGCTCTGCGGTTCCTCCTCACAGGGTGGTAGGGTCTGTGGTGCTTGGGGACGGCAATTGCACTAAAACCTTCCGAGAGAGAAAAATATGAACCTACGCTCACTCACTGACTGTGAAGTCATCTCAAACACAGCCTCATCTTTTATTATAGAATCGCAATTAATATTGAATGACCAGTAGTTTTGATTTCTGTTAATGTTGGTAAATTCAATGTTAGAGTAGTGAAAAGGCTATTAAATAGGTTAATGTGTTTGCTTGTCCTGTAATAAGATGTTTAATAGCAAATAAGTGATTGCAGTAGCAAGAAAATAATATGTTGTATATTTGTTGTATGTATTTATTTGTTGTATATCTCTTGTGCCTGTTAGTGTTCTGTATTCTACTCCAAACTGATGAACATCTATTTCTTATCTCCGTTGGCCTTTCAGCATTATTATGCCTGCAAAATTTTAGGCTAACTTCGTTAGCTAATCCTCCTCCTTCTTCTTTGCAATTAGACACTTGGAGCTAAGGGATCTGTTTTCACAAAAATAAATTCATAAGACTAAAAAATAAAATGAGATCAAAATTCCGAGTGTCAAAATTCCATATACACATAATATATGGTCTGTTTCTTATATTTATAGCTGTGCGCATGGGATAGTGTCTATGAGAGGGAGCGGATTTTGAGGTATAAAAAGGGCAGCATTGTGTGGGTCGTGATGGAAGGAAAAAGTTACAATTAACTTCAGTTACAATAACTTCTTTTTATTTTACTTTGTTTTGAGTTGATGATATTGGACAAGTCTGATTGACTTCATCCGCCTCTGAGAAAAGTAATAATCCCATGAAAATTCATTGGCTGGCATCTCTTAGTGGTATTATGTAACAGAATCTATGAATAACATTATGTAGTGAAATACAGGAAGAAATATAGGAAAAATGTGACTTTGTCATCATAGCTACCGTCATAACAGCAGTGACAGATCACGGAAAGCTCTAGAAGTGTCTGCAGCCCTGAGGACGTTTCATGAACGCGCAGTGCTGCCAGAGGTGCCGATGCCCGTCGTTCTTGGGCGGTGCTGGGGTTGCCCCCGGCTTGTGTGAAAATAAAGGCCACTTCTGGGAAAGAGCGATCCTTACTTTTTTCAACAAATGATTTGTCGTTCGTGCTTGATGTTTTAAAATGTTGTTTACCTTTTCACAGCCTGCTAGTTTTCCTTGAGTTAAAGGACCAAGGTTCTTTCAAGCTCTGCAAATATTATTTCATTAGTATGTCTAATGCTCATCTGATTTGAATATGAAAGTAGACGGAAGGAAGTTCAGTAAAACATATGATTGCAGGATAAAGCAGTTCATGCTATGCTATTGCTGATGTGCTCTGTATCAATACAGAGCAAATTTGATGGTTGGACTTGATCTTACAGGTCCTTTCCAACCTTAGTGATTCCGTGATTCTGTAATAGATTAATAACATTTTTAGAGTTAATCCTTCAGGAAATAACATTTCTCCACCTCGGTGCTCTACTTCGCCATTGTTCTGCCTCTGCTTGATAAAAGCCCAGTCCAATCATGTGTTGTTTTGGGGTTGCTGCACTACCTTTAAACTATCAAAAATAATCAGCTTCCTTTTTAAAATTTTATTATTGCTGAAATTAATTCATTGTTATTGTTAACAATAGTCTCTTGGTGGAAGCCGGACCAGGGGGTGCCCATGGCGCGTCAGCCAGGAGCTCACCCGTGGCTCAGCCTGGAGCTCTCAGAGCTTCCCAGAGAATCCGGCCGCCCGGGACAGCCCCCCAGCACGCCCCGTCCTCTGCCCCCAGCTCCCCTCGAGGGCATTGTCTCTTTGCACTCTGCCTTACCGTGCAGGTTAGCTGGTTGTTTCTGTGCCTGGCTGCAAATATTTTAAGTTTTACAGTGCAGAGCAAAGCTGTATGGCTTCAGCCCAAGGCGGCCCACCAGCACCTTGCTCTTGAAGCCAGGCATTCAAAAGGAAAACTTGAAAAAGGTCTTTATTGTCAAGGTCAGCTAAGGAAAACGTCTCCCTTTCTTTAAAGTGGGATTGCAATTCAGCTGTTCCTATATATCTAATTAGGGAAATTGTCCCCTAAGTTGTGATACCACCGTGCTGGTGATGTCTGTGCTTTTGTCTAAATGGGGGAGTCATGTGCGATCAGGAGTACAGGCCCCTGCCTGCACAGCCTCACTTCCTCGCATAATTGCTGTTCACTTAACTCATTCCACAAATCCAACAATATTTCTTGTAAAAATGGCCAACTCACACCAACGGGATTGCGTGGCATAGGCTCCCCGACACAAACCGTGTGAGTGGAGAACACGGAGGCGGTTGTCTTCTCAGACTGCAGATTATTTGCTGGAAGATTGATGGGCTTCCTGTTCCTGACTTAATTCCTTTCGTAGCAAAGCAGGATTTAATTGTTTTACTATAACTCTCAAGTGGCGAATTATTTCAACAACTCCATGAGCAACCGCATTTGCACAGTCTGATTGGCTACCCTAAAGGCAAAACCAATTTAATTATGCTAATATCGCAATGCACACAGAAATACGGAGTCACCTTTCAAGACATCAGAGTACATCGTCCTTTTAAAGCGATGAGGTAGATGTGGTCAGGTTTTATGTTAAAAGCGATGGGTGACAGGTCTGAAATTGTCAGATTTAGCAAGTTAGCGAGATTCAGATATTTCCTAATAGTGACGAAGCGTTTCACGTGGCAATAAATGCTGTGCTGAGTATAGCAATCACCATGAGGGAGTGTAATGCCACTCTGGAAACTTTCCAGAAGATCAGGTTTTGCATCATTATGTGCAATTCCTAGTAACCTACAGAAAAACATCTGAAAAACTGTTCATTAGAAATTCAGTATAAAAATATCTTGCTTGTATTGCTAATAAAATGTACCTGTGAATATACACTTTTTTTCCTGGAGTGTGTATTTTAGAGCTTAAAATGTGTAGGTATCTTTGTGGCACACCTTGCTGAGAGGTATTATTTTATGTCACAATATTCCGGTCAAGATTGAGTAAAGAACTATGAGTGCACTGGTGAGGAGAACTCGCTTCAATTGTTGAACAGTTTTCTTTAAAATAAAATTGATCGCTATCATTTATTATCAAACACAGGTGCTTAAGAGTCTTGAGTGCCTATTGAAAAATTTCTTAGCTATTAATTTTGAAGTTTATGGGCCTGAGCAGGACTACCCCATTGCCTTTGCCACATGTGCACACATATAACCCCCCTGCAATAAGTGCTTTTGCCTACTGAGCGCTGAAGACAAACCATAAGAATTGTGATGTGTGTGTTTAATTGAACTGCTGTGGAAGGAGTAGCTGGTCTGTGTTTGCCCTACGACTACCAACATCTTGTGTAATCTCAGCTGTGGGCAGATCATTGTCCCTCTGTTCTGAGAGCGGTGAGAGGGCAGGAGAAGCTGTAAAGTGAAGTTGTATTATTATCTGTCACAATTCTCAGTAAACCCATACCGTCCGCTAAACCCTCATAGCCCTTAATAAATTCTGCAGTGTACAGAATAATGTTTTATTGTAATTTTTATGTTCACATGAAGCATTTGGAGGAAAGAACGGGCTGAGATATCCCAGGGCACACTTAGGGTTCTGAAACTTTCGAGCAAACATTTTGTGAAGCCCGTTCCTATGTTCACATGAAGCATTTGGAGGAAAGAACAGGGTGGACTACCCAGGGCACACTTAGGGTTCTGAAACTTTCAAGCAAACATTTTGTGAAGCCCGTTCTGAAGATCGTGGTGTTGCCCGTGGCAGCGACCTGGGTGGACAGATACCTCCTCAGCTTAGCTGTTGCCTACTCCGAGACTGTCTCTCTCCAAAAAGTAGACATGGTGACATTCACATCCTTCACAAGATGCCTGTGTGGAAAATTCTGTGGTTGAGATTCTTGATGACAACAACAGCGCGGTGAGAAGCGGTGCTTCAGCATGCCTGTACTACTCCCTTTGTGGTAAATGTGACCTCGAGCTGCCTCCACTGTCTCGCATAATGGAAACTATTCCAGCGCCTTTAATCATTTTGTTTCCATGTTCTTTTCTTTTTTTAAAAAATTTTCTACTTCCCCTTCCTATATTCCCTTCGCATATCTGCAGTCGGCCGGTGAGCGGAACTGGGTACAGTATTCTGCTGTTGTTTGAAAGAGAATCTGTAGCACCCATGAAGACGTCCCTTTTCGAGTACCACATCACTGCTTAATAGTTAACATCTGGAAGACGAGAGGCAGCCCCGCTAGGCTCCTGCTTTCCATGAAATCCCGTCTGATACATCCCTGTTTTATCTTCGTTATCCCCCTGCTAATCTTTCTCCGTGCTCTAAGGAAGTGCTGCTCATGGAGCGTCACTCCCTCATTCGCCCGCTGAGCAGCATTTCTCTTTGAAGACCCCAAAAACAGCCGTGGGTGTTTTCTGTAATCTCAGCGCTTTTCCTCCCTCCCCCCTCCTTCCCTCTGAACATCATGTCTCCCGCTGGCCGCTGGCTCGCTGTCTGTCTGGCACCTTGCATGGGGCTGGCTAGCAGTGGCCCTCACAGACAAGCTGCACACACCAGTATTTCCTTCAGCTCCTGTATTATTTCTGGTCCCATTCTCCTCTGTGGTGCCTGAATTCTCATCAGCACCCGCTGCGCCAGGACTGGTGTTTGCCGAGTGGATCCGGATCACCTGAAGGGGATTTGTGATGTAGCAACAGAACTTATTGGTAGAAAATTGCATTTCTTTACCCTCTTTGTTCTCCTTTTAAAATCCACGCTTTTGCAAGATGTGTGGCACATCCTCCATTGCTTTATCCATCTGCTTTTGGTGTACTTAGGAAAGAGTTATCATAACTGCTACCCCAAATTTGGAGTTGAAGAAGTTACACTAAACTCATCTCTGCCAGATCCCCCTCACCCTCATTACAGATGATTCGTCAAAGGATCCAAAGGGAGAAGAGACAGAGAAAACAATTAAGTAGGGGAACTCTTCTGTGCAGAAGTCACACGGCAAAAGCCAGCAGGACCTTGCAGGAAGCCCTTCCAGAGGATGCGCTCCGAACAAACGCGGCTTTGTGGGAAAGCTGTGAAGTGTAAAGCTGGTCTGGGAGCTCTTTTAGATCCTAGAGCCCCTACATGAGAGCTTGGGGATTTATAAAGAACCTCTGACCAGAAGTGAATTGGCGCTGATTACTGAAGGGTTGGTACAATGATCTCATCTCTCTGCACGGGCTAAAAGGTAAGATAAGTGCAAGCAGTCTGTGAGGGAAGGAGGGGAGCAGATTGCAGAAGACTTTCAAAGTGACAAGGTGATTGATGACTTTGAGCAAGTCCAGATGTCAAAACAAAAGCATCCAGTCTCTTGATTACTTGAACATGAAAGACATACTTCTGCCAACTGCAGCTAGATGCAATTCCATAATTAAAGACTCATCTTAAGTAAATATTTCCATATTTATTCTTATCTTCATCCCTGGGGACGAGTGAATCAGCCAACAGAGGTGTTACTTGTTGTTCGTCACTGATGGGTGGCCTGTCCACCGCTGAGAAGACAAGACATGGGAACAAACGTATTTCATATGACGGTGTCTGATACTCCGCACTGGAGACTCCTTTTCTAAAACAGGTCAAATTTGCATGTTTTTCTCTTGTTTGCAAGCAGGTGCAGAACTTTTCTCACTGCACTGGCTGGATACATTGCACCTGAATTTGTCGTCTGCACCGGAAGCCGTGCAAGCTGCGCTGCTGCAGTTTAATTTGTTTTCATGAACCTAACCAAGCTCTGGGCCCCGGGCTTCCCGTGCACCGCGTTTTCCAACCCTGACTTACATTGTGTGACTCTCTTTTTCTTCAAACCAGCTATTTTATCCTTGCTGTGGAAACCTGTGATAACATAGCATGTAGGAAAAATTCTCAGAACAAGCTGTATACAAAGAAAAGCCACTAGAAATAATGTGATTTTTCTGAGCTTAGTAATTTTCTGTGTGGCACTGATGGTGTTGGAGCAGTGTGTACGTATAGTTAGTGAGCCCATCTGTAAGGGCGTCATGGGAATTTTGGCTGAAGAAGGAATTCAGGCTTTGCCAATCTTGCCTACCTTCACTTTCAGCCTGGTACGAGTGATTTCAGTGTCGCTGGGTTTTTTTTCTTTCTTCCTTTTTTTTTTTTTTTTTTTTTCCCCCTCCCCCAGATTTTGTTTTGTTTTGTTTTTTGTTTTAACTATCATCAACCCCCCAGTTTTACAACACTTTTTCCCAGTCTTTTTTGTTATTTTCTCCTTTGCTGCATTAAGATGCAATTATGTACTTTAGTTAATTGCTAGTTACTTAATGTCAAAATGCATAATGTGTCTGAAATGTCCTCTGTTTTTCTCTGTCAAAATCGTATGTAGCACAGGAAAAAAAGCAAGCTGTTGAGGTTATCTCTTGTCAAGAATTTACCTAAAAAGCTGATTTTTTCCTGATGGAACATGTATCAAATTTTGAGGTATAGTGTTATGATTATAGGCATTTAAAACATATAAACTGTTTCTATTGCATATTCTTAGGTCTTGAGGGCCTTTATGTGTAGGACTTATTTACTCAGAATTATAAATTCACCATTGGTTTGGCACATACTTAAGGGCTGAAAAAGCGAGAAACATTTTTACAGACTAATGTAACTGGACAGCAGCAAGTGCCAAAAAGCATTAGGAAAATGGAAATCCGTTCTGTTTCACAGATGAATTTACCTTTTTATAGACATGGAAAATGTTGCAATATTTTATTTCAAATATGTGTGAAGTAGGTGAAAAAAGGCTTAAATTAGTAAATGACATAATTAATGGCACATATAATAATGGCACACCTGGTCCAAGTACATTTTCTTCTAAAAAACCCCAGTTTTTATCATTTCTCATTGGAATACTATTGTATTTTTATTTAAGAGCTCTTAAGTCACATCATTTTTGGCACATATAAATTATTCTAAAAGAACATTAGGAAAGATGTAGTCAGTATTTGGGTGAGGGAGTGCTGGAAA
>KL259841.1:9903-48442 GCA_000699545.1 Podiceps cristatus | reverse complement strand
GAATAGTTGAAAAGTGCATGTATTAATGCTGGCTTCGGGCAGGAGTGAGGAGCGCTGGCTGTCCAAGCCCATGGCTTGCAGGGTGGAGGGAGGTGCACCTAAAGCCTATACCTTGTTAGTCCCCGAGGATGAGCCATGGGGGGGGGCGCGGGGTTGGTGTTCAGCTGATGCCACTCTCCAAGCTCTGGTGCCGGTAGTCACGCACGGGGTTAAGGGCAGGTCCCACCCATGGAACTGCTCCATGACTGGCACACTCGTTACTGCAATGTCGTGAAGTAGAACTGGGCACAGTGCTATGGGATCAGAGTTTGGTGGCTAGAAAATATTTATGGCTCCTTGTCAGCACTGTGGAGCTTTTAATGTGAAACTACAAAAGTCACTCCAAAAAGACTCAGATGATCCTGGTCAGTTTGCTTTTTTGATATGAACTTCCTTGGTTTCAAATAAACTTGGGGCTTTTTTCTCTGCTGAAAAGTTGAATGAAAATTCGGTGCTTTCATTGAAAGAAGCAATTCATTTTAACAAAAGATATGATTTATTTTCTTTGCAATTTCGGCCCAGAATGTGAGGTATGATTATTTGTAAGGAAAACAGGCTAACGGCTAAAACAGATTCAGTGACCAGACTCGGAGGAGCAATGCTGGGTGTGGCACCTGGCCATCTGTGTTCTCCTGGGCCACTGCGGGTGGCAAGGAAGCCACTGTCCCTGTGGGATCCCATGGAGGAGCTGCTCACCAGGGACCCACACCACCAAGGAAGGGGGTGCAGGGGGCGGCTTATGAAGTGTGTTGGAGTGGGAGCTTAGGAATGAACAAGAGAACTTGGGGGTTGTCCAGGACTTGTGGGATGTTTAGGGGAAGGGCCAAAGGAGGGGAAAGGATTAAGGTGGGTCAGGGAGGAATGAGCATAGGAAAAGGGGGGCAAAACCATCTGGTGTCACGAAAGATGATCTTGGCAGCCTGTCCCGTCGAGTAGGAAAGAGGTACAACAGGGCCACTGGGAAAGGGATAACAGATGGAGAGGAGTGTTGGTGCTGACCTGGCTTTGCCTATGGGAAGGGTGACTTGCAATCTGAACGCTTCCCTGGAGACCACTCATCACCCAAGGTACGTAGAGGAGAGCTGCACGGCCATGGCTGCAAGCACCAGCTGTGGCTGGGAGCTTGAGGAAGTCCAACCAGGGTTCTTCTCCAAGGAGGGTCATTATAAATGTGTTTTTTCCAGTGTCCTCACAAGGCAGGGATCAGGTGGAAGCATACCTAGCCTCACCATGTCCATCGGTGGGATTCAGGAGGGAGGATGGACCTCAAACAGGGGAGAGGGTAGGAAATGAGAGCTGGAAGGGACCTGGGGGACTTGGTGTGGAGGGGAGCAGGAGTGGGTGCACTTTGGGAGGGGACAGGGGCCAAAGTTGAGCTGTTCCAGATGCGTCCTGCTGGGCAAGTCCCCAGTGAGAATGGCTACCTTCCCTGGGAAGGTGTTTGGCTGCACACAGGCAACCCCCCAGCCCTGCTGCCTCAGGGGCCCTGGGCACCTCCCACTGCAAAGCCCAGACCCTGCCCCAGGCCTTCCTGGGCTGCTTCTCACTGTGAGAAAAGGGAAAGTCCCAGGTGAGTTTTCTGAGAAACACAGCATGTTCGTGCTTCTGCGTATTAGCACATCTCTCGCCCAGTGCCCCAGCCACAAAAAGTCCGTGTGTCCAGCCTCCAGCCAGTGCAGCAGAACATCACGAGGGAGCAGGTGCTGCCTCTGCGATGCAGCGAGGGCAGCCCCACTGCTCTGGGCACATATGTGGGTTGGGGGTCCCACAGTTCTGGTGACCTGGGCTACCCTCCAGCAGTTGCAGGTAGGTGTTGGTAACCTGCATTTGATGCTGAATGTTCAAAAAATCATCATTTGTAGCACCCATGGGGTGAATGACTAGAAAAATCTGTTTTTAAAATCATAATCTTGCGTTCTGGTTATTCAGTTTTGCTTTCTGAACATGCAGTGTTTCCATTTTCAGGCTTCCCTTTAAAACCAAAAGGCAAGCTTATTTTTTGCCTTCGTGCAACTGGACACTAGCCAGGGGAGAGGCTTTGCAGCTGCAAGGGAAAAGAAAGTGCCAAGCCCTGTAATGCAGAGGGACCAGCAGCCCTGCGTTTAGGGATGGGTTTAGCCTCAGCCTTTGCAGCAGGAGCGTGGCAGGTACCGCTCAGCCCCGCTCCCTCGTGGGGCTGTACTCTGCGCCCTCCGTCCCCTCCAGCCCTGTTGGCTGCAAAGCTGGGGAAGACCCTGGGTTTCTTCCAGGTGCTGCAGGTGCAGCTGATGGGTGCAGGCTGCTCCTGGAGCTGCTGACTTGGCTTCCCCAGCTGTGACATGAACCTGTCCCCTTGCCAGGGATGCTGCAGCAGTGATGGGGTGGCAGGTGGACTTCACTCAAGTGATACCAGAGTCTGCTCTGGGCCTGCCCTCTGAACCTGGGATGCCTTTAGGATGCTTCTGTGCCAGAATGATTGAGCCCCAAACCTGAGGCCAATGCTCAAGCATTGACAGCTGTTGCCACTCAGTCTCCCCCTTCCATGGAAAGGCTCCGAGAAAACATCATACTTGCAGGATGCAGCTCTGATCCACATGGTAGGAAGTGGGAATTTGGCTACGCTGGGTTGAAGTGGGAGCGATCAGGGCACCACTGTTCTCAGAGATGGACTGATTCACCCTCACCCTTTACGCCATCTCAATTAAAGCAGCACCTACTTGTGCATCACTAGCATCTGCATGTGCCAGTTGAAGCCTTCCCTGGACAGTGAAAGCATTTCCCTTGTGTTTATGTAGCAACCAAGGGCTGTAAAGGCTGGAAAAAAACCTGCAAACCGTGTCTCAGAGGGTGGCATGTTCCTCGCTGTCTCGCTCTGTGCTGCTGCTGGGGTGGGGGACAGGGAGCTCCTGGCTGGTGGTGCTGCCCCGTGTCCTGATGGCCACACTGCAGCATGGCCCAGGGTTGGAAGGGACAAGGTGGCAGGAGCAGGGATGGAACATGGAGATTTTTCCTTATTTCCCTTCAAAAAGGAATAACTGGCAATTTTGGCATATCTCCAATCAGCAGCTGCAAAAATAGATATCTCCTTTTCTCATTTTGAATGGCCTTGGAATAAATGGTTTTGTAAATTCTCTGTTGCTAATAGTTAAGAAATCAAACTTGTAGTAAACTCCTTTGGTCCCCTGTAAACGTGTTTGGAATGTCCCTTTTTAGGTATTGTGTTTGCTCTTTTTCTCCAGTTCAAAAATCTCAAAAAGGCATCTTACAAAGTGTAAGTCCTGCCCTCCATGCAGCTGGACAGCTTAACAACCATCAAAAAAACCCCCTTGCACCTGGAACCGTGTGTGAACCCCTCAGGTTTTTTTTTTTTTTTTTTTTTTTTTTGTGGGGGGGGGACAGGGAGGGGGAGAGAGATTATGAAATCCTTCTAGTCAAACCATTCCTCTTGCTCTGTGGGGTAGGAAAAGAGGGTTTAATTATGCCTCATCCTGATAGACTGTGGCTGACCTATCTCCTCTCATGTTCACTTACCCCCAGGTTTGGGTGCCTGGGGCATATTTTGGGGCTATTTCTGAACAACACTGTCCATCTTCTTGCAAACTCTTCCCCCATGCACAAGCTCCTTCCCACATCTGCTCCCAGCCCGGTGCCAGCGATGCAGCAAGCCCAGAGCATTGTCTTTATGGCCATGATGTATTTGCCTACTAATGTGTCTTTGCTTATCGAGTTTATATTTGCTCTCTAAAGAGGTGGATTAATGTTATGTCCCATCATAAAAGCTGCCTGGTGGCAGGAAAAATAACGTCTGTTGCAGTTAAGCAAAATCACTGATGTACCCATGGCAGAAGGCCGCTCTGGGGAGCGGGGCTGGGGAGATGGCATGGTGGTGCCCAGCCATGGCTGACCTGTCTCTGGGGTGAGATGGTGACTGGGGCCAGTGGTGCCCATGTAGGGAGAAGCCTGAGCTTTGCCACATTCAGTGGTGGTCTCAAAATCCTCCGTGCAACTCAGATTTCCCCTTGGCTCAGATCTGAGAGGAGCATGAGACATGGCCACAAGCAAAGGAATGACATGGGGAAGAACGTCTCGGCATGTCACATCCAACAGCTCAGGAACCTTTTCGGCAAGAGAGTGCTTTCAACCAAATGCCAAATTTTTTTTTGTAAAATTTTGCCAAAATGGTCAGCTTTCTGGTGGCTAGAGGAGAAAAAAAAAAGGTTTCACCTTTCAAAGCCAGAACATTTTACTTTTGTAACCAAAAATTCACACTCTCCACCCAAAGCAGTGTTGAACACCAGCATGTGTTTGAGCCTGTCAGCTCTACTTTGCTCTCTGTTAAAAAACCACACTTCCTGCCTGAAAAATGTCAGAGGGAAACTGAAAAATAACATTTTCCCCTTTTCCTGCTTTCCTTCAGCAGCAGCTGGCATTTCTCCAAGCACCTTGACATGCTCTGTGCCGGCGGATGCTGCTGGAGCTGGGTGCAAGTGGTTGGGTGGGGAACCTGGCACCCACAGAGCCCAGGGACACCCCAATGCGGTGGGGTGCTGCTCCTCCCTGGAGGTGTGGGCAAAAGCATGGGACCCATCTCTGATGAGCCGTTTCTCTGTAAAGGGAGGGGGTAAGGAAAAGGAAAGAAAGAGTTTGGGACAGGTGTTTTATAAAGATGGAGAGGCTCAGATATGAATCACAAGCACCCCAAAAGTACTGGAAGAACATCACTGTGTTACCGAGAGTCGCAGCACGAAGAACAGCTCGGTGCGGCGGCGGTCGCTTCACCTACTCACCAGCTTAAAAGCATGGAAATAAGTCAAAAGCCAAGTATCTCGCACTTTTTATCACCTTGCTATCAGCTGTGCTGCAGGCGCTGAGAGGCTCAGATATGAATCACAAGCACCCCAAAAGTACTGGAAGAACATCACTGTGTTACCGAGAGTCGCAGCACGAAGAACAGCTCGGTGCGGCGGCGGTCGCTTCACCTACTCACCAGCTTAAAAGCATGGAAATAAGTCAAAAGCCAAGTATCTCGCACTTTTTATCACCTTGCTATCAGCTGTGCTGCAGGCGCTGCCCCCTCCCCGGCTGCCTGCAGGGACGGCAGCCTCAGGCTTGCCTGTTTGTGTCGCAGGGCTGAAACGTAAGGGCTGCACGGCACCTCTGAAAGTGCCGGCTGACGGAGGTGGGACATGGGCATGTCAGGCTGAGCACCTAAACCTCGACAGGGTGCAGCCCACCCACCTGCCATCTCGCGTGTCACCTCGCTTGCCGGTGGATGCTCAGTGCTGCTGGAGCTGGGATAGCCCAGATGACAGCATCCTGAGCTGGAAACCCACCAAGCTGTCTTGCTGGTGCTTCTGCCTGTGTTACAAAGCTGGGTTGCTTTTCCTACACGTAAAGGTGCGTCACCCAGACAAAGCGCTTGCTCGCGCCCTCAGAGCTGAGCAGACCAGAGCAGGACCTAGGAAGTGCTTTGCAAGCTGAGGGACAAAATATTACACTACCATCAGGGAAAGTGAAGGCTTCTTGGCAATTACTTCAAAACTGAGCTTGCAAGTCTGTTGGTTTTGTTCGTGTTCATCTGAAAGCCTTTGACACATCCGTGCTGTATGTTTCTTTTATGAATATGCAAATCAAAGCAGTGAAATTACAGATAATGATATGTAGTCAAAACTTTTCAGAAGTTAATGCATATTCCTTATTTTGCAGATTTCTATCACATTTGTATTTGCAAAATAGATGAGATAACGCCGCTCAAGAGAACAGCTTTCCTGTCACTGAAGCAGCGATATACCTTTCAAATTCCACCCTGGAGAGCTGCCAGCTCCCTTCCCAGCACTGGGGTCCCTCCTGCGGGGATGGGGGTTAGGCTGAGCTCCTGGGCATCAGTGCCCCGGGCCCCTGCTCAGAGCTGAGCTGCCATGCAGTATCCAGGGCTGTGCAGCTGGAGCACAGCACTGCCTTTTTCCCACGGCCCCGCTGCCGTGGTCCTGCTGCGGATCCGGGACAAAGCTCTGAGAGGGAAACCGCATCTGGTCCTGGCCTTCCCAGGCAGGCTGGGCATGGGGGATGGATGCTCGCCTGCACGGGGTGCCTGGCACTTTGGAGGTCTTTTGTGGGTGCTGGTCTCTTCTCACAAGTAACAGGCGATGGGATGAGAGGAAATGGCCTCAAGTTGTAATTGGGTTGGTTTAGATTAGATATTAGGAAACATTTTTTTACTGAAAGAGTGGTCAAGCACTGGTGCCGGCTGCCCAGGGAAGTGGTGGAGTCACCATCCCTGGAGGTGTTCAAAAAATGTATAGAGGTGACACTTTGGGACATGGTTTAGTAGGTGTGGTGGTGGTGTTGGGTTGACAGTTGGACTTGATGATCTTGGAGGTCTTTTACAACCTTAATGATTCTATGATCAGCCACAGTGGTCTGCGCAGCCCGAAGAGGTTTCTCTTGGGAAAAAAAAAATACTAACTTGATCATTTGTTGCTGTCTTGTTATCAGCCCACTTTCAGATGTGACAGTGACATAATACCCATACAGTAAAATACTTCTGAAGATGAGGATATCTTTCCAAAAAGCAATTAAATATTTTTCCAAATTGAAGTTTTCAAAATAATGCTGGTTTGGTGGGGTTTCTTGTTAAGGAGGAATGTTATATACAGTACGGGGAATTTTACAGAAGTATTTGTTTATATTCTGTTTTAGGAGAAATGTCAGAACGCTACCACATAATGGAAATGTGGGGCTTGACAAGATTCAGACCCATTTGCTGCTGTTCCTGGGATGTTCCCCATTACCAGGTGAGACGCAGGGCTCACCTCTGTCTGTTCCTCACTCTGCTCCTTCCTTCGTGTTCGATGCATGGCCGACAAAATTCCCTGGGAGTGTTTTGCAGACACGGTATAGGCTGCACTAGGAAGCTTCATCCCTTTGGCCGTCAAGTGTTTTGTGGCAAACCCACGGGGGCTGACCCGCAGCTCCCGGGCTCCTGGCAGTGCCTTGCTCAAGCTCTCCGCACGCTGCTGGGCCTCCTGCAGTCCCTGGGTAGGTGGTTGGGGGCTGCCTACCCCCCATCCTCCTCCCAGTTAGTCTAATGCCTTAATTTCATCCTGCCTCCACTGCATTCCCAGTTTGTCCCCATCAGCAGGTTCCCTTTGATTTTTAAGAGCAGCCTGGGCTGCCATGGAGGATGCCCATTGTCCATGGTTGAGGGTACTCATAAAGCATCTAAGTTCCTTCTAGTCCAGCTCTGGTGGGAACTTGACCCTTTTCTGCTCTGTTCTCCCCCAAATTAATTTCAGCACCTTTAATAATGTGCGTGGGTGAGCAGTTTCCAGCAAGTGACACCCACCGAGAAGCCCGGCAGTGGCTGGCGAGCCCTCCTCCCTTCCCCTCCTCTTTCTCTTTCTTCTTGCAAACACCTACATCCTTCCTGTATTGTTACAAACCGCAAGATAATAAACTGAGAAGCAAACGCTGTCAAACGGCAAGTGGAAAGGTCTGCGGGGGGAGGTGGACCTTTGTGCCTCGGGGGCTCCACCTCCCCCACAAAAATCACCGGAAATCTCTGTCCTGCCACTTACATAACCGGGGCTGGGGTGCCGGGGTGCTGACCCTGAAATGATGGTGCTCGGTCAAACCCCTGACCTCCAGCCTTTTTTGGTCATCACATCCCTCACCGCTTCTCCTGCAGCCCCAGCAGCCGGACCCAGCAGCCCAAGGCTTGTGGCATGGGGCCTTCCGCTTCTGGGAGCTCATCACGGCGTTCTCACCAGCAGTTATTTTAGAAAAGAGCTTTTTTCAAGTTTTTGAATGGCTCTTCTCCTCCCCCCAGCTGTTGCTGGGCCACCTCCGTCCCGGCTCTGTGTTTGCCGAGGGAGAGGGGCTGGATCCCCCATGCCAGGGTGGCAAGGCTGGGAGGAGGGTGCTCCAT
The DNA here is from genome assembly GCA_000699545.1 of Podiceps cristatus. Taxonomy (NCBI): domain Eukaryota; kingdom Metazoa; phylum Chordata; class Aves; order Podicipediformes; family Podicipedidae; genus Podiceps; species Podiceps cristatus. The sequence goes on along the minus strand of KL259841.1, from coordinate 40,497 downwards.
GTAGCATCCAGGTCCTGCATCCTTGGGGATTTTGGACTAAGGGTGCTAAAGTGAGCAAGAGTGGCAGTGCTGGAGGAGAACGCCGAGGCTGCCGGCACCCACACAGCAGGCAGGAGAGACACCTCCCAGCAGGCACAGCCCAACGCAAGCGCAGTGAACATGCAGTATGCCCGCCCGGAGCCAGCCGAGGTGCCCTGGCTCAGGTGCAGGTCTGCGGGCAGAGCGATGCTCGTCCTGCATCGCACCCGCTCTCTGGTGGGTTTGGGAGCCTGACTACTGAGTGTGGTCTGCTCCCAGAGAAAGGAATAAATTGGGGCCTGCCTGTCTTGCTACCCCTCAAGATGTCTCAAAAATGAGTCCCTGGGTGTCTGTCTCCATGCCCAGCAGCTCTGAGGTGGCCAGGTAAGCTGATCCTTTTCTGCAGCACCCAACAGCCTCATGCCCGTGTGGCTTTGGGGTTGGATTTGTAAAAATGCCAGGCTTGCAAGGGCGGAAAGGAAGAGCAGTGAGAAGCAGGAGGGGGGGGCATGCTTGAGCCCCAGCACCAGCTGCGCTGGGCACTGAGCATGGCCCTGGGTGCCAGGGCCACCTTGTCCTGCACGGTGCGGTGATGCTGTCCTGCAGCCCCAGTCCTGTGGCGGGACAGGGATGTGGGACCACTGCGGGACAGGGGCCACTGTGGGACAAGGACCACCGCAGGACAGGGACCTTTGCAGTACAAGGACCACCGGAGGACAAGGACCACTGCTGGACCAGGATTACTACAGGAGAAGACCAAGTTTTGTTTTCACCTGGGTGTAAATCCAGTACAAAAGTGAGTATAACTGCCTGGTGGCTGCCTGGGCCACAACAACTTGTGTTTTGGGGGCTGGGATTGCAGAGCATGAGCAGCACTGCTGAACTATTTCTGTGCAAAACATGGCTGCAGACAGTCATGTATGGTTGAACCCTGGGAGACGTGTTCAGCTCACTTTTTGGCCTTGTCTTTATGAAAACCCCAAGGGGTTTGTGAGGCACCTGTAAGTGCTCCTTACATGCAGGGTGGAGCAGGTCAAGAGGACCACAGAGACAGACTTTGCTTTGAGGAGGGCACTTCAGAGACACAGAACAAACCGTGCTGTTATGACACCAGGTGCACCGAGGTCTCTACACATCCAGTAATGGGGTTCTGAAAGGCTGCTTTACCTCTCCCCACCATGAGCAGTGAAGAGATATGGAGATAAAACATATGGTGACCGTGCGGGCTGTGTGCCCCAAAGCTGCCTGCAAGGGTGGGGGGTGTGTGTGACAGCCCTGCCCTGCGTGTCCCCCAGCCCTGCCCGGCTGAGCTCTGTGTGCATTCAAAGGCATGTTGGCAGTAGATTATACTCACTGCTGCTCGAAGCCCCAGAGCATATTTCATGCCTAAAACATTATAATTAGGAAGGATAGCAAAAAGCTGTGTGAACAGAAGGCTCCTGTGGCTCTCCAGGAACTGCCAGCTGAGCACTGACAGTTCAGACATGGCTTCGAGGAAAACCTTTGCTCAGGTTTGTTCGTCACAACCAAACCGTTCCCTCGCACTGCTGAGATGGAAGCACCTGGGGAGGTCAAGCCAGTTCCCAGACAGGCAGTATTTAATGGGATTTTGCACTTGATATAATCGGAGGTTATCCTAGGGCAAATCCTTAGGTCCTGATAAGACAAGGCTGGGATTCAAGGGAGCTCAGTGTACTGCAGTACTTCTCTGCAACTGATATCCCATGTTGTAGGGGGTCAGAGAGATGGTCCGTATCTCCAGAAGCAGTGCTGGGAGATGCTATTTTGGGAGATCACATGGGCCTGGCCATACCCCGCAGTCTGTTCCCCCTGGGCTCCACCAGCACCTGAGTTGGGGCACTGAGCATGGATGTGCAAATACCTCCACTCGTTTCAGTCTCCACTTACAGGGCTGTTGCCCATGAATATCTCTAAGCCCTTTTTAACCCTGATGGTACTTAATAGTACCATCACCATGCCAGCCCCCTTCATGGTACCTTTTGGGGACACGGAATTGAGCAGAGCTGCCTTCTCAGATGCCAATTTGCAAAGCCAAACTCTTTCTGTTCCCAAAATGAACTGATTTTCTTAAAATATTGTGCAGAAATGCACCGAGGAGCTTTGGCAGCTCATCTGTGTATATACCACCATTCCTGGTATCAAGGCCACATGGCACCTGATGCCCGTGGCCTGACTCGTGCACTGGGATGAGCTGATGCAGAGCAGTGCTCGGTACAAGGACCCAGAAGACAGCCATGAAACCAAGCCCTGCAGTGGCAGACACCACTGTAAACACCAGTTCATTTTGGCAGTTGACTGTGGGTTGACCTACTGAAACGTGAATTTTGTCATCTGTGCCCCCTGATGCTGGGGGCTCTGCACTTGTGTAGGTGGTTTGGTTTGGTGCAAAGCTGGTGGTTTAAAAATCAGGGTGCTCAAAAGTTACCATGCAACAGCTAAAGCTGACTTTAGTTAAAACTCCCCAAAAGCACTGAAGGATCATTGTTCCTTGTGCTGCATTTTGGAATAGGCTTGTAGTGCTCAGGTTGGGTCATTATACCCTTAGGTATGAAGTTTTGGGGAGCAACCCAAGCAATCGGTGGGGTTAACTATGGAGTCAGTGTGAGTCAAGACAACTTCATACCAGCTAAGATCCTCACCTGCTTGTATCTATCTATGCTAAACCATGCAGGAACATCAGCGGGCTGGCTGCCGTTACTGAACCCAGCAAGGGCTGTAGGAGCTGAACTTGCCGGTGGGTCAAGGCTCTGCCATGTTATCTCCTACAAAAAGTTGTCTCTCTGGTCTGACATCAAGCAGAATATGGCTATTTCCACCTACAAAAGGCAATATTACACAGTTCACGCTAATGAAGCAAGAGAATATCCAAGCATGGAAGAAATGGTCTATTTTGTGCTCACTCCACTTTTAAAGAGCGGGACTGATTATTTGCATGGCTGCCCTACCTGGAGCATCCAGCAGAGACCATATCTCCAGGGTGCTACTGTCCATGCAAACCCAGAACAAGAGGTACTCCAAAGGGTTTGCAGTCGCTGCCCTGGGAGGCTCTGCAGTCCCTGCCTTCCTGCCTGGGCTGCGAGGGAAAAGCTTTGCGTGTTGGAGGAACTGAAGAGAAGGATGTGGTGGAGGTGCATTATTATCTTTTAATGGGAAATTTCTAGATGAAAGAAAAAAAATTAAAGTTTATGTCTCATTCTGTATTCACATTTTCATTTCAGTTTGGGTTTTGAGAAAGAAGAAATTATTCATGTCTCCAGTTCCTCCTTTCTCTCTCTCTCTCTCGTTTCTTTCTTTCTCTGCCTCTGTGCCAAAAATGAGAACACAGAGGAATGGATGGCAAATGTTTATAGGGAAGAGGAGACTTATTTTCTCCAGGTTTTTGAGTCTTTTCAACTCTATAGCTTTAAATAATGCCTGCAACTGTGTAAAAAAGGCAACTTGAAAAGGAAAAAGTGAAGTGTTGAGACATTGCAGTACAAAGAAAAGAAAAGAAATCAATTCTTGGGCATTTCTTGCTTTAATGCATTCAGTGCTATGAAGGGGTCAAAGAAAAAAAAACAACCTAGAAACATGAAACTCTTGATTGAGAGTCTGAATTGCTGAAGGGGTTTCAGAAATCAAGTTTTTCTAATCTGTAAAATGGAAACTGTGCATTTGTTTTGCAACATGATTTTAGATTGCTTTTCAATTATTGAAAATAAGATACTTAGCTATTTCTTCTTTTGATATTTGGAGCCCCAGACCTGATGTAGGCTTTGGTCTGAATGTTTCCAGTGGAATTAGCAACTACTGAGCAAGGCCCTAATGCCCATGGGGTTTTGCAGAAACTCCCCCCAAATTTGGGGAGTTTTTATGGGTGGGTTTTTTCCCTACCTGATTTGAGCCAACACTTTGGTGCCAGGGAAGGAGACAGCCCTGGGAAGAAGCCAGCTCCCCTGTGAGCCCTGCTGAAGCTCCAGTGGGGAAGCTGGGACTTGCCCACCTGGGTGACTGTGGAGAGTGGGACTGTTCATAGGCTGAAGCTCATTTTGCCCATCATCAGGCTAATTAGTGTGACTTGCTCTGGGCCTTTTTAATTCAGCCTCACTTCACAGGCTGGCTCTCCCTAGAGAGGGCAGCAAAGCTGTAGTCCTTCACAAGGTACACTCGGTACTGAGATGATATGAGAAACTCCCAGGAGATGTTTTGAGGGTGGAAAAGGCCTTCAAGTCCATCCTGTCCCACCTTTTTCCTTTGATAATTTTAGAATCTGAAAGAGCCTCTCCCTGCACCATTTCCAGAGTGTTGGGAGGGAAACTGGGGGATTGCTTGTGGCATTTTTTCCTCTGTATCCCCTGGTCATCCAGGTGAGTGGGAGACAGCACAAGCACAGTAAAGAGTAGTATTATTCAAGCCCTCTGTCAAAAGACCAGCCACAATTAAAGCAGTCAAATAAGGCTCTAATTATAAAAACTCCCTGCATAACTACAGAAATATTTTGTGTAAATTGCTAGAGAAAAAATTCAGTATAAACTGTGCTCCAAGCCAATAGATCTACTTGCAGTGTAGTGCTTCCGGAGACGGTTATCTAGAGAATGTAAGTGTGTTCCAGAAAAAGAAAAAAGGTTCAATATGTTCTGAAATGCCTTTATCCTGTTTCTCTGCTAACTTCCCCCAAGCCGTTCTGTCTCCTGGAGAAATCCCAAATCCCTGGGACTTCTTCCAGCCCTCCTCTTTATTGCAGGAGCTACAAGCTCCTATCAGGAAACAGAAATGATTGCATGTTACATGTGTGCCCCAGGGAGGCTGCCTGACTTTTGACGTCCAGCTACCAGATTCTGTCTGCCAGTGCTGCACAGGGCGTGAAGGGATATTGTGTGAAGCCGACTGCAGCAGAGAAGGGTCTGAAAGCCCACGTGGCTCTCTCCAGCCAGCCCTCCTTGCTCACTCTTGCTCCCATCAGATGCAGGGTGCAACCTGTGGTCCTGGTGTTCCCTGTGGGACTGAAGTGCGGGTGTGAATCAGGGATGGAGGGAGCTGTATCCCCCAGAAATGGCTACAGTGAGACACAGCCAGCCCGTGGGTGATTGGGGGAACCTAGAGGGGAATTGCCATTTCTACCTGGGGATTTCTCAGAGACCGACAGGACTTATGGATTTTCTGCTATTTATAGGTGACATTCTTTGTTTCCCCCTTTATTGGGAGTCACAGGAGGGGCTGAGGAGCAGAACAAGCCCACCAGCAGAATGGTGTCCCAGCAGCGCTGCGGGGCAGGGGTGCTCAGCTGCGGGGCAGATGGGTGCAAGAAGAGGACGAGGACATGTCAAACTCCAGAAGACTCTCTAGGATAGATGCATCCCAGCCTCTGTAGTCTGGCTATTTTTCTACCGTTAAATTGTCACCAGACTGGCGGTGCCTCTAACAGGTGGGTTTATTCTGCTCATTTCCTACAGGCTAATCCTGTCAGCTGCTTCAGACCTCAGGATTTCTGTTAGTGGGGTATTGTTGCCTTGACTGGATCTCTGTGACAGACCTGGGCGGCTGCACTCTCCTTCTGCCGTCTCTTCGCAAGCACCAGCCCCGCTAGAGGTGGGCGGCACAAGGCACACGTGTAGACTCTCGGCTTTGTAGAAGACACTGACCTATAGCCTTTATCCCATCAAAAGTAACTGGCATTTTATAGTCATAACTATCATCTTCCGTGACCAAAAATTCATTTGGAAAGCAGTGAAATGTACATTAATTACATACTGAAGAGCAGTAAAAGTGTTACTCTTTACCACAGACTTGTGGAGCAAGAGGCTTCATTCATAATAAAATTTTAATGTGATTACAGGCTGAGGAATTGTGTGATACTGCTGTGACTGAGGGTCATCAGTGACTTAAGGGAGCTGTAGGTGCCCAACCTGGCTGACCTTAAAAGTGAGGCCGTGGAGAAGGACAGCCCTGCAACACCTCCTGGTCCTTGCTCCTGTCTCTGGGTGAGGCTGCGGGGAGATGAGGGGTTGAGGATGTGCCAAGTGACTGTGAGGATGTTCAGGATCCCACCAAGGGATGTATCCATCCCCTGTGATCCGTCTCCATGGGTAAGTTTGCAGTTGGTGCTGGAGTGATGGATGGGGCAGGGCACAAAGGTGTTATCACACCATCAGGCCATGAGGCAAATGGACCAAGGCTTGGCCTTTCATTCCATTACCTTCTTCATTATCCCCATCCTAAAGCTGTACTAGATGTCTCCAGCCATTGTGGCCACAAACACTGCAGAGCCGTGGTGGCAGAGGTGTGGTGCTGGTGGCTGGACAGTGGAGGGGGCTGGGGGACCTCTGGGCCAGGACCTGTGGGAATGGGGGCTCCGAGTCGTGATGTGGTGAGGGAAGCAGGGCAGGAGGGAAGCAGGGGGTCTGCTCTGGCAGAGGCATGAAGACCCTGGGGACCATGGCAAGGAGAGGGGTCAGGGATTTTCAGACCCAAGTCTTTCTGAGCCGAGAGGGTATGGGATAGTGAGTGTCATCTGCCCACCTCCCATAGGGATCTGGCTGGGAGAAGGCAGAGAGCACATGGCCCCATGGCATCTCTTTTTCCTCTAGCAAACCTGATCATCCCACTGAAGAAAATAAGGAGCAATAGGTAATGCACTAACTAGTGAAGTTAATAAAAATCCTTGGGCAGAGACTCTCTGGTGGGTTCCCAGCCCTTTGCTGTCTTGGGACCATGATGGGAGAATAAATACACGCAAGTGCACAGCAGTGAGTTGGCAGGAGCCATGGAGGTGCTGGGATAGAGAGGCTGAGCACTGCTGAGCAACAAGTCATTCAGCTGCACAAATACCTGCAAATGAGCTCACCAGTATCACCTACAAAAATACCCACCTAGTAAGTTCTGCATTATTTGATCTTCTGTCCCCACAAATAATAAAGGCAGAGCAACAAAAGGCTCTCTAATGTGCTTGCAGTGTAATAAAGCAACCCCACTAAGAATAAAATCTACAGCAATTACTGTGCTAGGTATTATGCTGATTTATCAAGTTGCAGTTGAAAGTCAAGAAGAGTTGAGGATATAGTGATAAAACATCTGATCTCAAATCTGACTCTAAATTACCCTTCTGGCCAGTACAGTATTTCATCCAGAGGAGTTGTTATTCCTCTCATCTCTCTTTGTCAAAAAAAATCATTGTTCAAACCAATAATTTTGCTCTCCTCGTGTATTAGAATGAGTACTTTGCCTGCACTCTGCACTGTGTGATTAGCTGCTAAAGGGATGCTGAGCATTTTGGACTGGGCCACACAAACCTCTCACTGCAGGCTGGAGCATACGAAACAGGAGCAAACTGACTGTGGTTCATCACTGCAAGACAAAGTCTCCCTTTTGGGTTCCTCTGTCCTCAGGAAGATGGCAAAGCTGCATCATATCATGTTTGCTTGATGGTGGAGCCTTCCCATCACCTGGTGACAGTGGCGGGCAGAGGGCAGGCAAAGCGCAGCAGGTCCTGCCCATGAGGCTCAACTCCCAACTACCTTGGCCACTTGCACTGTGCAGTGAGGACCCCATCGACTTGGTCTCTTCTCCCAAGTCCTGGTCTCTTCTCCCAACTAACAGGCAATAAGACAAAAGGAAATGGCTCACGTTGCAACAGAGGAGGTTTAGATTAGATATTGGGAAACATTTCTTTACTGAAAGAGTGGTCAAGCACTGTCACAGGCTGCCCAGGGAAGTGGTGGAGTCACCATCCCTGGAGGTATTCAAAAAACATGTAGACATGGCACTTTGGGAGATGGTTTAGTGCGTGTGGTGGTGGTGTTTGGTTGAAGGTTGGACCTGATAATCTTAGAGGTCTTTTCCAGCCTTAATGATTCTATGATTCTATGGCCTGACGCCTGCGCCAAATGGGCTGGGCCGTGACACAGGTAGAAGTATCTGATGGTGGCTGCCACCTTTGTGAAGCACAGGTATGTCTGGGGTGATGAGCTGGGTCTGACATACAACCTCTTTGCCTGGTTGCAAGGCACTGCTGGGCCTGAGCTTGGGGGTCCCAGCGCTGTACGTGGGGGCTGTCCCAGGAGCCGGGTCCCAGTGCTGTTGCATGTTTCCTTCACCATGGACTTGCTCTAGGTCTGACCACCCTGCTTCCAGCAAGAGCACAGTGAGGACTTCTGCTCTCACCACTGGCACAGCAGCCCTAGCCCTGATGGGACCTTTGGGGAATGGGGACACTTGCTGAGGTGCAAAGCTGCCCTTGATGGGGGACCAGGACCTCACCGGGGCTGGCACAAGATGTGCTCGTAGCACGTGCTGCAGTTGTTGGGGACCTGGGATTTGTCAAATGAAGTCATTTCCTTTGATCCTTCTTGCGTAAAGTTTTCAATATTGCTTGTCAGGATTGTTTTCTCTTCCACTCCATCATCTTAATAATAATAACACAGACGTAACAAAGACAAACTGTCCTCCCAGTGCTGCCAGAGCATTTGTGGCCATGGCCCTGCGCTGTGGGTGCAGCTCGGGGTGGTGCCTAAGGTGAAACCATAGGTGAAACCAGGCACTTTCTGCCCAGCACCAGCCCATGAGACACCTGGGGCATGTGGGAGGTCATGTCCCGGTGGGATGCTGGTGGGATGCTAGTGGGCATCCCTGTTTCTGTGCGAGCTGGGCATCGCTGTCCAGAGGCACCCCATCCTGACCCGGGCTACGTCACCTAGCCTGGAGGGCTGAGTCCCTGCGCTCAAACGGTTAACACCACTGAGACTCCGCTGATGAGATTTGTTAAACGCCCCATTACATCCTACAGCACTGCTAATTATGTCTTCATAAACCAAAGTCAATTAGCTGGGTCTCTCCCTGCCTGTGTCTCTTAACTTCCCTCCCCATCGTTAGCCCAACGCCTGGGAAAATTGCCTGGGTCCTGCCTCCCCCGTGGCACCACCGAGCCCTGCGAGGTCCCTGCCCCAAAGCTGGTTTGGAGCCTTTTGAGGATCAATCCATTGCTCATTGACTAAAAGTGGAAGCGCGACAGCTCGTCCTGCCCTGGGAGCAATTGCAACGGCTCAGGCAGGAGGAGAGGAGCTGGGGGGGAAGCCAGTATCCTTCTTCAAATATGGAAAAAATTACCACAACAAGGAAAGCAATAAATTCTTCCCTATGTTCAAAACTAAGGGATTTGCTTTGTAGGGAGAGAGATTTAGGTTATATCTGCCTGGAATTTAAAGGTTTTTAAAGGGAGGTTAGGCACACAGGGAGGGTTTAGGAAGAGCTGACCCTGCCCCGAGGTGTGAGGGGTGATCGAACAGCTTCTTGAGACACTGCTACCACATATTCTACTAATGTAGAATATTATTAATGTAGAATATTATTAATAGACCAAGGGTTCAGACCAAGGAGAGGGTCACCCGGCCACCCCATTGCTGCCCAACCCACTGCCCCCTGGTGCTTGCCCTCGCCTGCCCGTGGGGCTGGGGCTGAGCCTGTTAATGGGGATTGGGCTTGTTTCATGAGTCACCCATGATGGTGGACAGGAGGCTCAGCTGCCGGTTGCTTCCCTGGAGCAATTCCAGGCCCAGGACAATTAGCCAACAGCTGGAATACCATTTAAGCACAGCTGTCATCATGCAAATTTAGAGATTAGTAGGGATTAAAGTGGTCTGGAACATCTCACAATTTCTCATTAATGCCCCAGGCTCTATAACAGACAACTAACCTGCACCCCCGAGGCAGGGCCCACATTGCCGCGGCTGGGGCTTTGTCGCCTTGAAGGGCGGCCCCTCGGCAGCCACCAGCCCTTTGCCTGCTGAAAAGCAGAGGCGGCCCTGCAGAAACGTAGGTAGGATGGCCAGAAAGTTGTTAAAAGCGGTGTTATTGCTTTGCACGGTTAATCCTAAATTGTCAAGGTACCGCAAGTAGAAGAGACCCTCTTGGTGGAGGCTTTCAAATGGCTCCAAAACCACCGTCACAGTGACACAAAGATGATGCGGGCAGGGGCTGCCTACTGGGGCGCAGAGCTGCTGGGCACTGTGGACAGGCACCTTCCCTCAGAAAAGCCAAAGCACGGGGACCTGGTGTAAGGTGATGTTTCCAGTGATGATCTCTTCCAGAGCTCCTCCCGGGACTGGAAACCTCTTCCTTGTGATTTCAGAGTCTCAAGGACACTTATCTGCTGCACACAAAAAAATGACCATTTTAGAAACTCTCTGTGAAATAAGTCCTAGCTCCTTGCTGTGATAACTCAAGGTAGCTTTTCTTCTTAATCCCCCCCCCCTATTTTAATAATCACATATTTGAAAAAAAATCTCCTGGTTCTGATACTGCAGAGTAATTATCTGCTCACCACAAGCTAGCCGAGATGGGTTGTGACATTATTGCTTGTGGTGTTTCTCAGGAAGTTTTATTATGCTCTACACTATTTTCAAATCGCTCAAGATTACAGAGATAAAAGGAGATCTTTATGGCCTTATGCTGGCCACCAGCGAGCTTTATCCAGCAGCTCTCCTTGTTTGCCCGTCTCCACAGCTGTTGTGCTGTGTTGGTGAGATTTTGCTGTGCTTATAACCAAATAAAATGTAGAGCCACCATGGTCAGTGGGACAAGGACAGGAACTTTTTCTGTTTATACTTGCAAAGAGCAGGAAACTTGGGGTTAAAAGTGTAACTGCTCTAAGGAAAGTGGATTTACAGTTACCTCTTGATTTCATGTCTCTCATGCTGAGAAAGCAAATGTTCTCAGCAGAGAGAACTGCCACTCAGTCGCCTTGCAAGAACATCATGATGGCCTCAGAAGTGGAGGAGAACACAGATTTTTATGTCAGGCTGATTGCGTGAGGAGTTTGTGACCTGCCTGGATTTCTGCAAGCCTCTGTGGGGTCCTGCAGCTCCAGGGACTTGCCATCCCTTGCCATGCTGCCTCCACCTCTCCTGGCATCCAGGGTGGTCTGCTGGGCACTGCTCAGCCTAAACCCACCATGCCTCAAACCACTCCATCTCAGAAGGTCTTCTCCATCGCCCCATTGGGGCCAGAGCTGGCAGCTTCTTGGTGGCAGAGAGGGGGATTTTGGCATGGGTCTTGTTTGACGTCCCAGTGGGGTGTGTGGGATGATGCTACAGCAGGTGTCAACCAGAAGACACAGTGGGACAACTCCTGCCACATGTTCCTTGCCCTGACCAGTGGTCCAGCAAGAGCTGGGGCTTGGTACTCTAATGAGGACTTATTGCAATTTGCACAGGGCATAGCAGCAAGTTTTTGTAGCATATGTAAAACCATTAGGCGATGAAAATGACCATTTACTTCATCAAAAAACCCCTTAACTCTGCAGGATGAGCTCTTGTCTGGTTTATTAAAATAGTCTGAAAGCTTAAAAAAAGTTATTTCAAGTCTTTGGAGAACATAAATATTAAGGCCACTTTCATCATAGACAGGTAACAGTGGGGAAAACTGGGATCTTAGCTGTGGCATTTGGACCTGAACAAGACCTGATGCCCCATGAGAAACAAACGTGCTCCAGCTCCACATTTTTCCTTTTAAATGCACTCTGGAAGAAATTAGTCCTTATCTAAGTGACAGTAACTTGTGTGCTAGTGACAGAATGTGGCGAGACTCCTACGGCCAAGCTGTGTCTACAAATGGGCTTAAAATGGTACATTAATTAAAAGGCTCCCTCTGGGCAGGTGGCCTGGGGTGTGAAATTTCACATCATGTTATTTTGTATGCCATTTGAGTTTTCCACCCTTGCTATGGAAGGATGGAAACGCCAATTCCATCCTTAGGCCATTTGAATTTTCCCTCCTTCTTGTGTCCTCCTCATCCATACTTCCTCAGAAAAGTTGGAGTAGGGCTCTTTGTGGGCATCTGCTGATCGCCATCAGGCAGCTGGGGACCCCCATGTCTGTGAGGACGTTTTCTGTCTGCTCAAGGGTTGGTAGAAGGGAGGAGAGTCGATAGGGCTGGGGCATGGGATAGCTTTGTCAGCAAACGCGTAGGGCAACAAGTTATCGCTTGAGAAACGAAAGTACCCTCTGCTGAGTGTAAAGTTGGCATTTTCCAACAAAATGAAAGAAAAATGCTTGCCTGCAATTGCTCAGTGACAGTTTTCATTGCTGGGGGTGGTTGCAGATATATTTCATTAAGTAGTATTGGCCCAGAGCAAGGGGGGGGGAAAGAGAAAGCAAGTGAGATTGTGATGGGAGAGGACCGAGGGATGGGAAAGCTGAGGAGGACAAGGACAAGGACAAGGACAAGGCAAGGACCTCACTGGCTGGGACATTTCCAGGGTGTGCCCCCAGAATAAGGAGAGACTGGTTCAGTTCTACTTTTCATATGTTTTATTATAAAGAAAGGTAAGATAAGCATTGTGAACCAAATGTGCCAGATGCTGCGAAAGCAGCACCACCAAACAAAATAAAAAATAAAAAAAACCCCAAAATGCACCTTATGCTCTCTAATTTTTCATAAATAGACAAAAATCATTGTCAGCAATTTTTAAATAGATGGACATATGGCAGAAAAAATATAATAATGCCATACAACATGGATATAAATTGTCCATTTCTTGCTGTACAAATAATAGAAACAAGTTTGGCAGGCTTTTTTTGTTGTTTTTTTTTATACACATCTCCCTTCTATGTATAACTAAAAAATGTGCTACAATTAATATAAAATGCTTTTACTATAAAGTAAACTACTAATTTTTTTCACAAAAAAATCTTAAAGATGTCTTTAGCACAGCTCTAAAACACTTAGTAAACTACTTACAACTATCCAACAAATTATATTTTCATGATCTTTTTCACATTTTTCCTCTCGTATTTTGCCTTCTGCTCCCCCCCCTCACCTACCTAGCAATAGTTTTTATTTATTTTTTGTATTTTTTTTCGCCAGACATCCAAGGCCTTTGCATGTACAATATTCACACAAACTTCACATTTTCTTGCACAAAGTTTAGTGCTGTTAGCAAGTCAAAAGAGTGCATCCTCCTACTGAGCTGGCCTAATGCTGTAGGACACCAGACCTGGGCCTACGCTGCGTCTAAAAGCAGTTCACTAGGAAAATAGTCTGTAGCTAAGCTGATGGCAAGCAGAAAAATGGTGTCCTTAGTTTATTTTTTTTCTGTTGGTTTTGTGGTGGTTTTTTTTTTTTTTGGTTTGGTTTGCCTTTTTTTTTTTTTTTAAATTTTTTTTTCCTTCATGATTTATGAGGTTTTGGGGCTTCCACAGAAACTAGACTTTAGAGTTCAAAAATAATAAAGAAAAACTGCTCTTAGAGCCTGGAAACGAAGCCAGCGACGAGGTGCAGTGGTAGCTCTCTCGTCCGTATGACTTGCTCGGTGCCTCTCTGCGTAGTCTGTAAGATAGACCCTCTCAAGTGTCCTTCATCTGAGCCTCCTTGAAAAGACATGTTGAGTTTTAGGTGAGGTAGAGTGTCTTGTCCCTTGGCAGCATGCTGTAAGAAAAACGAGAGAGAGAAGGTGAGATGCGCAGGGAAACAGCCGGGAAGTCACCTGGGGAAGCTGGAACGAGCACTTGCACAGCCGGTTGCACACCCGTTGTCAGGCTTTATGGCACTCCACCACGGTCGATGTGGGGCGAGCTGTGTACATTGGTTACCTGGATTTCTCCAAGGCTTTTGATATGGTTTCCCACAGCCTCCTCCTAGAGAAACTGATGCGTTCTGGTCTAGACAAGTGGCCTGTCTGGTGGGGAACTGGCCTACCGGCCACACCCAGAGGGTGGTGGCAAATAGCTGCTTTTCAAAATGGCAACTTGCCACAAGTGGAGTCCCCACGGGATTGAAACTGCCCAGCGCTGTTTAATATCTTCATAAGTGTTCTGAATCAAGCATACCCTGATGAAGTTTGCTTCATCAAATTGAGTGGGGAAGAGGACACTTCAGAAGGGAGAGCCACTCCGCAGGAATACATCGATAGGCTGGAAGAGTGGGCTAACAAGAACCTTAGGAAGTTCAACAAAGAGAAATGTAAGGTCTCGCACCTGGGAAAACATAATCCAGGGGTGCAGCACAGGCTGGGATCTACCCGGCTGGGGAGCAGCTCTGGGGAAAGGGACCTGGGGGTCCTGGTGGACCACAGGCTCAGTATGAGCGAAGAGCGTGCTGCTGCGGCAAAGGAAGCCAACAGGACGCCGGGCTGCATCGACACGGCCATCACCAGCAGACGTAAAGAAGTCATTATCCCACTCTACTTGGTGCTTGTCAGGCCACAGGTGGAATAATGTGTTCAGTTTTGGTCCCTGCTATGCAAAAAAGATGTGGACAGATGGAGAGGGTCCAGAGAAGGGTCACAAAGATGATCCAAAGACTGGGAAGCCTGCCATATGAGGAAAGGCTGATAGAACTGGGTTTGTTCAGCCTTGAGAAAAAAAGGCTTAAGGAGACCTTATCACCATGTTCCAGTATTTAAAGGGTGGCTACAAAGAAGATGGAGAGTCCCTTTTTGCAAGGAGTCACATGGAAAAGAAGAGCAGTAATAGGTACAAATTTCTCCTGGGGAGGTTTTGATTGGACACAAGAGGGAGATTTTTCACAATAACAATCAGACATTGGAATAGTCTTCCCAAGGAAGTGGTGGATTCCCCCACATTGGACTCTTTTAAGATTCAGCTGGACAGGGTGCTGGGCCGTCTTGTCTAGACTGTGCTTTTGCCAAGAAAAGACGGACTAGATGATGCTTGAGGTCCCTTCCAGCCTCGTATTCTATGATTCTGTGATTACAATGTGTCATTCTGACACTGCATAAGGAGTAGGGGGGCTCTCAAATATATGATTAAGGGGCTTATTCCTGAAGATGCTTGGGAGTGTCCAGGAGGATTTACAGAAGTTGGATGGCTGAAGAGCATGGGAGCAGAAGACACCACCTGCTTGATGCCTCTCTCCTACTCTCCCAAAATAAGTACAATTAGAAAAATTAATAATCAGGAAGCGAGGGGAAAAAATGCTTTGAGACAGCAAGATTAGCCAGTCTTTCCCATGGGTCTGATGAAGACAGCAGGAGGCAAAAAGAACCCAAGAAAGACTGCAGCGCTGCCTTACCCAGAGGAGGTTATGGAGGAGGGCTGGTAGGAGAGCAGCCAGGGCCACATGCTCTGCACGTCCCTGGCCCACCAGATCTTGACTCGATCATGTTATTGAAGCAATGACTGATTTCAAGAGATCCAGGTGCTTATTGGAGAGGGAAGCCAGCACAGACCACCGAGACGCCCTGCATGCAGATGGCTCTACAGCAGGGTGTGCAGATAGGTATCACCGCTCCTGTCCCTGCCCGTAGTGCCTGGTGCTTCAACGCTGTGTGGACAGCCTTGAACTTTTAACTTGCCATCAGCAGTGTCCTACGAAGGAGGCTCTTTTTCTGTGACAGAGCAGAGAGAGGAGTTGCCGAAGTCCCTCTCCCTGATCACCTATGTGGGTTTTGCTCTGAAAGCCAGGCAGTTTAGAGGGTTTTATCATCTACTCAGACCTGATGGCATCATTGGCTCCATAAAGACATCTTGGCCTTAAAAGGTGGTGAAGAACATTACAAAGCTTTGGGAGATGCCGGTGTGGGTGTGCTTATGAATGGAATAATAGAGAAAGAGCAGACAGCAAGGTAATGCTGTTGTTGATAGAGCTGTCTTCTGATGGAGCACAAAAGAGTCTGCACTTTGTTAATCTCCACATTTTATAATCTACATTTAAAATGCAGCGTCTTCCCTACTGCACTCAGCAAAGATTTAATGCCACTGAGCAGCAGTGAGGTATTCCAGTACTAAAACTTCATTAATTTTACAAAATATGCTACAGAACATCTCCCAGTTCATTACAAAGTATTGCCATAAATAATTGAATCCAAACTAAGTGCATTTGTGCTGCTTTATCCTTGCCTTTTTACAGTGTTCGCTCATTTAGTTTCTGATTTTGAAAATTCCCCCATTTGGAAAGGATCAGTTCTTCATTAGTGAGGTTCTAAGTGTCCGGATGAAGAGGCTGTACATGGTTTTGTGTGTCTGGACAAGGCATAACTGAAAGCGTCCCATCTTTCATCCCAAAGGAGAATGGGAAGAGGGGAGAAAAGTTGCTAAATGATGATACCCCAAAAGAACCTAATGTGCACCTTGCTAAAGAGAGGAAGGACATAGAAAGATGAATCCAGTTCAGTGTTCCAAAATACCTAAATGCTAGGAGACTAATGTAAACAAAACCCTGAAGCCAGCTTTGGTATGGAAAGAGCTGTCATCAGAAGACGGGGCAGAAAAAACAAGTGAGGTGCCTCAAGGAATTAAGAAAGATTTGCAGCCTTGATACAGGTGAGCTACCTCCTTGGAGAAATCCAGCACAAAACACAGGTATTCAGTGGGAAAGAGCAAGCATGAGAACAAGGCTGTCAGGTGAGGGAGACAGGGGACTATAAAAGCAGCTCGTGATATGACGGCAAAACCCAATAAAATTGTATGCTGCAATTGCTATTGGAAAATGATAGTCATATACTAAGCAAGAACTGAGAAATGCGACTCGCGTCTTTGCTAGCAATCTAGGACAGTTTGGGCTTAAGCCCAGAAAGAGCTGGGAAAATTGGATGGAAGTCAGTAAGCACAGAATCATTAAGAATGGGGAGAGGATGAGCTAAGAAACATTTAAAATTCTCTCTAACATGGCTGATTTATGAATTAAGGAGTGTCTGCTCACAAGATCCTAGAATTTGAGGGGCATAATGGAAGAAGTGTCATTTAATGGCACTTTAACTAGAATTGACAGGCTGGGGAAAAAAAAAATAAACAAACCCTACAGCAGTTCCCTTATTAGATGGAGATAGAGAGAAAGACAACCTTGTTAGTTTTTCAGAAGTTGGCTGGATGACAAACACAAAAGAAAATGTAGGACTGGGAGGTTTTACCCCAGCTAACCTGGTGCCAACACATGTTGGAAGCTAAAGAAATATCACCAAAAATCCTAACCCGGAGAGCAAGACAGGACTGCCTATGTGCCGGGGAGGTTGGTGCGATCCTCTCTTTCAAGAATCTGGGACTCTACAGCTGAGCCACATCACAACAGAAAATAATCCTTTTTCTTTCCAGCCAGTTGCTGATTTTGCTCCTCCGAGTGCTGCTTTAATTGCAATCAAGCTGAATGCAGTTTTGAGGTTGAAATGGGCAATTACATGATCCAGAGACTTCCCGATTATACCTAAAACTGCGCTGATGAATCAAACCCAACAAGAAGTGCCTTCCCTTTATCGCTGCTTTGCCTAAGTCCTGCTGATTACCAGGGCTGTCCAGGCACACAGCTCACCCTGCATCCTCACGCCCAGCCCATGGCAAGGCTGTGGAGGAGCCCAAGGGCAACTTCGAATGGCACTCGCAAATTAGTGCGAAGTACAGTGGAGAAAGCAGTGCAGACAGGAGGATGATGAGAGCCAGATCCTCTCTTTTCTGGACACAAGCATAACCTTGAGACACACCGGGGCTGCAAGTCCTACAAACGTGTGTGGATGCTACAAGGAATGCAGAGGATGCACTTGGGCAGCAAATACCAGGGGCTAGCAGGAGCAGGAGGTGATGGCACTGCTGACAGACCAGGCTTTACAATAAAATGAGAACACTGCCAGCAGCTCGTATGTCTCTAGTCATGGGAGACAGGCTCCTTCTGTAACGGACACAAAGAGATTTTTTGGTGCGCTAAGCACTCTCTGCAGTACTGATCCATATCCATCTGAGTTCATTGCTATAATCTACTTTAATAATTATCTGAAAGTCTCTGCATAATCTGTCTGGTTTTAAAATGATTTTTTTTTCCAGGAAGTTGTGATAAACCCATGAAATTTGATATTTCTGCTGTGACAAAGGCATGAAATGCATGAGCTTTGATCATGAATTGCATGGGCCCTTTGCCTACAATACAGTGCTCCAGACAGATGTCACAGAGCTTGTTTTAGCAACACAAAACTCAATCCTGCCTACTATGGGAGCATTTCACCTGTTTCTAGAGTGCCCCAAGCTTTCTGCATGGGGCCAGGCAGTGGGATTTGCAGAGGGAATCAAGTGTTTTCCCTGCTGATCTCCTAAGCAGCAATGCTTATTTCCACAGAGGCTAATTTTTGTGGGAGCTACCTCTGCTCAGCACCTCTGGAAACTGGGATCCATGTGCCGTAACCCTCCAAGTGGCTTTAGCATTTTGCCCACAGCATCTAAAATGACTTTTATCATGAAGTCACAAAGAGGTTCCTTCTTTTGGGTTGTCTGCAGAGACTTCGGGAAGGACCACACAAAGGTCGCTGGCAGAGTCCAGAATAATCCACGTAGCTGAGCACCCTCAGGCGGGCAGATAGCAGTGATATTCTAATGGCTCAGCAAGTTATTTATTTCCCTGAAAGCAATAGATGTCTGTACAGTCTGTGCCCAGCCCAGCATTTGTAAGTGCACTGCTGGCACAGACCAGAGCTCTGCTCTGAAAAGGCTGGGAGCTTGCTATTATCTCCAGTGAAAGCACTATGTTCCAGTACTTCAAGCAAATCAAACAATACTCAGAAGCCACCAAGCCTCCTTCTCTACCTGCTCTCCCAGCAGATCACGTGCCTGTTTTACAGAGCACAATAGCAGCCTCCAAACGATCACTGCTGAGCCAAGAGCAGTGGATTAGGCAGAGGTTGGAAACAGCTTTCACACCCTCGCTGTTCCCCAGCTTTGAGACTATCCTGAGGTTTTTATTTATTGGGGAATTTGAGCAGACCGTCATGCTGGCATGCTCATGCCAAAGCTTGTAGGGTGTAAGGGGGAAGATCTGTGCAGATGTCTGGGGCCTCTTCCTGCAGGGTGCAGGGGACTGGAGCATCGTGTGGCTCTCAGCAGGATACAGCTCTGAACCCCATCACAGTTAAACTCCAGGACCGGTAAGAGGCTCGTTGCTAGAGACAGCTAGAGGAGGATGGGGCCTCAGCGATATGGGCAATCACTTTAGGAACAGAAGAACACTGCTTATGGACATGGCCACCCTCAAACCTCCGGGGTCTCTGCCAGTCTGCCTTCCCTGTCCTGCTCTAGAAGGAAACCTGTCAAACTCTTCCATTGCCAATGGGATGGAAAAACAAAAAAAGGAAACCGCTTCATGCCGAATGAAGAAATTACCTGTGATTTTTTAGCTACCGGCTTCCATAGCATCACTTCAGTGAGCTCATAGAGAAGAGGAAACCTTGAACTTCATTGACCATAATTAGCCTACCAACTTGCTGTACATTTAAGGACAGATTCTCAGCTGTTGTACACTGTCACGCGTCAGATAATAGCAAGTGCATTAGCAACGTCCTAATTTGTCTACTGGCCTGCAGTGGTTAATCCCACACTCTCTGCTGGGGTAGTCGTTGTCCCACTCAGTGCTTCCTGGGGGGTTTGATGCACCAGGCGAACGGGGTCCAACACTGTTTTGAAACTCAGATGAAATATGTGAGAAATCCTGCAGGGTGGAAAGGAAAGGGAGGGTTACAGGAGTACACACAGCAGGAGAAACAGCAGATCTAATAATACGGCATGAACATGTTTACATGCATTGCCCCCAAAACACAGCAGCACAGAATGCCGGGGAGACCCCGGGACAGCAGCGCGTCCAAGCCCAGGACCCGAAACCACTGCAGTGAGACCTTGTAGAGTGCGAGTTGTTGCAAGCAGGTGTCCACGCAGCACCATCTGTTTTACATTCCTCTCCCCCCCCCGCCTTGTTTTTCAGGACCTCCCTCCTCGGGGGTGGTAAACGGCTACGGCCATGAAACCTCTGCATCAGCAGTCTGGCAATCAGAACCGTTTTTCCACTTCAAGTGCAGCTCCCTTTGCAGTAATGCATTACCCCGGCGTAATGTACAGTAACAAGGTAAAGAACATCCACACCAGCACTGCGCTCTCCATCAGCTGTCACCGCTGGCATTTGAACAAGGATGCTGTGGGACTGTTTTATCTGCAAACTGATTAGCCTTCCCGATTTTTGGGGGTTGGCTGAATTAGGTAACATTAGGCAATGTATATAAACAAGAGTCATGGTAGTTACCTGACCAAGAACATGACTTTCTCCAAAACATCCAAATTAGGGCAGTGGGTTGTTTTTTGTGGGTTTGTTTTGGTTTTGTTTGGGTTTTTTTTTTGGGGGTGGTAGTGGTGGTGGTGTTTTGTTTGTTGTTTTTTTCTTTTAACATTTAAGTTTTTATTAGCAAACATGTGAAATGAATCTCCATAAAATGCTGCCCTCAGCAACAACAAACACCCAAATTAAAGGGATTATGAGGATCCCCTTTTCTGCTCATTTCTAGACTCAATTACAGAAGCCACTTTTGCTTATGCAGAACCAAAGCCCAATAACCATGCTGGAGAAGTTACTTGGGATACCCTGAGCAGGTTGGAAATTAAAATCTAATTCAGGATCTGATTCCCACATGTGCTGTCTTTTTATTATGCTCAGGGCTCGCTGTGCTTTCACATCCCTGCTCTCCTTTGGTTTTCCTCCACTGCAATATCCGTTCCCAAATGAACAATTTCTGTTTTCCTAAAGTTAGGCCTGAACTGAACAGGTCACATTATGGGAGAGAAAGCTTTGTTCATTGCTAAAGCACTGTAGGAATTTTGTGATATATAGCTAGTAAACACGTGAAATGCAAATTATTCAGCCAGCTGGGTGAATATTACAGTTAAAAGTATCATCAAGTAAATGGTGGCAGCTGTGAATTCAGAGCATATGTCCTCTGCTGTGAATCGTTTGTCCAGTTCATATTCCAGATGGAGAAGCTCTCTGCAAACCACTCATCTCCACCTTCGTATACTGTCAAGTTCTCTATAAGGTATAGGAAATGTTTTTTGCTATAGCCAATTTTTCCCCCAGACACATTTTCTCAATAGCAGGTTTAAAGAGGAGAGACTCTGACCCCGCAGGCCAGCTCCCCGAGTGTGGGCTGCCAGGCTGAGCCTGGGCACAGCTTCGGCACAGGTTTGCTTCGGCAGGTGTTACACATTCACAGCACAGGTCCATGGGATTCGCTTTGCTGCTAAGCTGTCGTATAAGCATGCATGCAAGCACGTGTTGCATGCTCTCGCTCTCTGCCACAGAAGTGTTCTTCTCCTATTGCCAGGCAGGTTTTGTTTTTTTTTAAAAAAATACTGATTTTACACTTTGTTTGTGATGTTCCCTCTATCCTTTTTCTCCCCCTCCAAACAACTCCCTCCCCAGATCCCTGCTATTATCCCATGCCCTTACAGCCCCCCTTCTCTTAGCAATATCATGAAAGGTGTTTCTCTCTGACTATCCAACCTGTCATTTCAGTCGACCCCTGGTAACTCTTGTCCAGACAAGGCTGGGAGACCACGCGCACAAGGAGCTTTTGCCAGGGGCATCCCCAATTCCCGCAGCTTCCCCTGCTGGAAGAGCCTTCATTGCACAAATCTGCCCCATTTGTGGGGGTGCTCATGCTCCCAGCTCAGCACTCTTGAAAACGTCCCCCCCAGACTACCAGATCTGCAGGCTAATGGAGCCAGAAGACTCCCCTGGGAACAGCATTGACACCCAACGTCCCCAAAGCACCCAGAAACCACCAGACCCAACAGGAAGAGGGGACACGGTGCTGTTCAGGCCGCAAACCCGCTCTCCCTCTGAGCACCTACCTGCTGCCCGGGAGGCGAGGCGTTCATGGGGGGCTGTACCTGTAGTGCCATGGGGGGGGAGAGGAGGGGCTGCTGGGGGACCTGCTGCATGCTGAGGGGCTGGCTGAGGAGGGAGCTCTGTGGGTGGTGCAAGGAGAGCTGCTGGTGGAGCGGGGGGCTGATCTGGAAGGAGGGCGGTGGGGAGGCACTGATGCTGGGCAGCATGGGTTTGGAGGTGAGGGTCCTGGAGAGGCTGGGGTGGGGGTGGCCACGGTAGTTCTGCAGGTCCGAGGGGGACAAGAAGGAGCCCAGGCCGGGGTAGGGCGAGGAAGCCTGCGGCGGCATCGGGTACATGGGCTGCTTGGGGGGGATCATTTTGGAAGGTGGATTGCTCTGGGCACTTTTCGTCTCCCCCTGGTCAGCAGAGCTCTGTGGGAAAACAGAACGGAGGGTGATGAGGAAGGAAGGGAGGAAACATCATTTTCTGTCCTAGACGTCTGTCTGTCCAATGAAGTTACCCAGACTCCTGGCAGCTCCTGCTCCTCTCCCACCAGCCAGCGCACGTGCTCCCAGCCCTGTGGCTCACTGGGCAACTGCAGACTGGTGCAGTGCCCACATCTGGGAAACAAAAGTCCAGTAACTCAACTGTGTCTTCAGCAGAGCCTGGAGCACCGGAGGAGCATTAACCGGTGCGGCGGCAAACCATCCGCCTGCCGCTCGCTCAGGTCCACATAGCTGGGTGACAAAATCACTTTTGCTTCCAATAGAAAATGAATGGGACTGTAAAAACTCTGCTTTCCTAATCTCGTATCTTCTTGCAGCCCTGGTGGGGTCTATAATGCACAGCACAACGGTGGCCTCATTTCTGCAGGAAAAAGAGTAGAACAACAGGACATTTTCTAGCTTGGACAATAAGGTTTTTGTCCTGCGATGGGCTCTGTAATGACACTCCAGGTCTTTTCTCACCCAGCAGCTGGGATCACACTGTGCTGTTTTACTCAAAACAAATTTGCTCTTCTGCAAAGAACTGGTCATTGGAGAAATTGGGAAAAAATGAAACCATGGAGCACGGTGACTCCATGACCTTCATGCTACCTGCCCCACTCTGCTGCTAGGCACATTCAAGGGAAGATCGTCAGAGGTTCCCAGAGGGACCAGGAAGAGCTTTTAAACTCCCAAACAGTCCTTCCCATTCCCTTTTTCTGTCCTTGCTGCTGTTCTGTTTACAAGTTAAAAGACAGCTAACAGTGCTCATGTCTGTACAGGGGCTTTGAGCCTTTCCAGCCCACTGCCACAACCACATGGATCCTGCAGATGATGGTTGATTTGGGACATCACATTATTTCTCATGGCAGACAAATGCGACGATTAAGTACTGAGGGTGTGTTATAGTACCAAGTCAAAGCTTAGAAGGGAAAACAACCTGACACACATATTCACAACCCAGGGGCAGCATATGCCCCTGAGCCAGCAAGTGCCTGAGATCTGCAGGGGCCACCTCAAATTCACAGGCAGCATATGCCTGCATCCCCTCTCTGAAGGCATGTAGGAGGGCAAGGTGTGAGGTCGCCTGGGATGGGTGTCCACGTTTGGAGGATTGGGATGGGCAGGCAGTTGGCCCATCTTTGCCACCCCAGGTACGGCCTTGCAACACCAGGAGTTCCCATATGAAACTGAAACCCCCTGAAAATTCACTATTAGGCATCCAAATGGACTCTCTGGGTTTTGCCTGACAGCAGTGCGTTAAGCATGTACGTGCTCACACACTCAAAAACCCCCAGCTATGGGTCTTACTCCCTAAAACCCCTCCTCTTGGCTGAGTGCGTGTGGGAGAAACAGGACCCAAGTGCCCGGACCGGGGTGCAGGCAGGATGCTGGCACTTGGCTGCTGCCCAGTGCCGGCCCGTGAGCCCAGGGCTGGGGTGTCCCTTGGTGTCACCCAGGGAGCCCGTGAGCCTCATCCTCCTGCCCTCGCCGGTGCTCCCTCCTTTGCCGCAGCCACCCCCTGAGAGCCGGGCGAGGGGTGGCCGCTGGCGGTGGGGACAGGCAGCAGGGCCCCCCCGTTCTCAGGCAGGGACATTGGTCCCCTGCTGTGACACCTGCTGATGAATACAACCCAAAGCAGAGTCTCATTTCGGGGTGCTAGAGGCAGAAGGCAGCCTGGCACCTGCCCTAACTGCGCTGCAGAGCATTTCTGTTAGCTCCTGGGGAAAGTGGCTAACACTGATATCAGTTCTGATAGCACGATTACACTGTATTTCTTATAAAATTGCTCCTTGAGAGACCCATGAGTTACAACTAATTCAGCATTGCCATGTCCAGTGACTGTGCGAGTGCGGGCTGTACCTTGGAGACGAGGCTGGCCCGGTACGCTGCCAGGGCTTTCAGGTACTCCTTCTTCGCGGCTTCTGTTTTCCTCTTGTATGCCTGAAAGGACCAAGCAATGGATAATAATTAATAAAGCAGAAGAGGGTGCTGCTGGGTTCGGTTGCACCCTGCAAAAGTGTGCATGAAAACCTCATTTCTGCTGGAGAGGAATTTTACCCCAAAGCAAGCAAATAAAGCTCCTAGATTGGACCACGCTGGGATTTTTGGAGGTGTCACAGGCCAAAGCAGTCTGCGTGCCTTGGCAGATATGTATGCATGTCTGCTGTAAGAGACATAGCCTGATTTTATAGGGTGAACTCAATGAAATCACTTCCCAACAGGAACCAAGGGACAGTGAGATCCAGGCTCTTGAAAAGCAAGACGAGCCCAAGTTCCCAAATGACAGGACTAGCTTAAAAAATGGTGAGACATTCAGAAATCCTAAACTACTCGTTCATTTTCTGACTTTCCCATTATTAAGCCTTTAGATGTCAATACTCTCCAGCTCTTCTCCACAGTCCTGACAACTGAGAAGTCCTTTCTCAGCATATAAAAGCTGAAATTTTTCCCTAATCTTATGACTGGGGCTTGCAGGGAAACAGCAAGTATCAGGAGTGTTTGCTACCCCAATAAAAAAAAAAATAATAAAGCTTTGTAACAGTGAATTACTGTTTATTCTTCCTTCTCTCCCCTGTAATGAGACACGTTTCATGATTGTTTCACAGTGCTGGTCCCCTGTCTGCCCAGAGTTTGGTCCTCCATCTATGTAAAAATAACAGTGTAATCCAGCCCATCTCAAGCAGCGTGATTCCCCATGGGGTTAAACAGATTAAACTAAGCAAGTGAGGAGAGAATTTTAAAACAGAATAAAAATCTCAGCAGAAACTCCCAAGAAAAAGACTTATCAGCTCTCCCCTCTGCTAGAAACTCAAAGCCTTCCTCAAGCAGTGCACCGAAAGTTGATTTCAATTAGAACAGATTTGCATACATTTAATTCTGCTTTAAAAACAATGACAGCTTTCAACAATCACGATGCCGAAGCCTCGTGCAGATATTTAGCTCCTTTCCCCTGCAAATTTCCATGGCCACGGCAGCACCCCAGCCTCCCTTCTAACACTGACCTCCAAAGGGAAAATAACCTTTCAGCAGTTAAACTATCCAGTTATTTGAATTTCAGTTTAAAATCAGTACAGATAAATTCTATTAAAAATGGATTGAAAACCTTATTTCCATTGCTAAATCAGAGAGACTCCTGTAATGAAACGTTTTGACTTAACACACTGGAGGTCTCAGATGGTAATTTTCTGAAATGGAGCGTTTTCCTAAGTTTGTCTTTGCCTTTATGGTATTCAGGAAGTATTATATTTGCTCCATTCAGAACAAAATTACATTTCAAAATGTCAGTCTGAAGAAGAGTTTGCCTGTGAAAAGCAACTATTTCTTCTAACTGTATCAGTTCCCCTAATAAAAGCTATTACCATTCTCTACAGTCCTCGCCCATCGCAGCGATGCCGCTGCTACCGCCACAGCAGAAATGCGGGGTGTCCACCAGCTCTGCTGCCAAGAGATGCTCTTAAATGCGGTACCAGATGCCTGCATGGCAATGAAATGTGAATTCCTGTGTCTCAGGCCATAGCTGTGTGCTCATGTATCGAAAACATCTTTATATTTTTCATCTGTAGCAGCAAAATACAAAGAACATTCATTTATTTAATTTATTTATTTATGGACAGTTGTCTGGAGAAAAGTCTGCAGTTTATGGACAGTGAGAGGGCAGGTAAATGAGACTTCCTTAACCTAAATGCAAATAAATGAATAATTAATAAATTTGGTGCTTATCTTCATGTCCATCGCTTGCTATTTCTGCTACAACCCCCCCTTTTTTTTTTTCCCACTCTTCATCTGTCCTTTTCTTTTTTAGACAGCAAGTGGGCACTCATATTTGGAAAGTGCTTGATGGGCAGCAAGACTGGGAAGGGGCAGTCGAGGAGCGAGTCATCCCAAAGGGAGAGGGGGATTGCTCTAAGGAGAAGCCTCCACGCTGCTTGGGCAAGCCCCTGCTCCAGCCCTGGCCACAAGCAGGGCTACAGAGAGGGGTGAGAGGGCGAGCCCAGGAGGTATTCCCAATGATGCTCTCCCCAGCTCTGGAAGGTTCCTAGTGGATTATCTGGTTTGTGACCATAGAATCACACAGTGGTTTGGGTTGGAAGAGACCTTCAGAGGTCATCCAGCCCAACCCCCTGCCATGGACGGGGACATTGTCCACTAGACCAGGTTGCTCAAAGCGGCGTCCAACTGGGCCTCGAACATTTCCAATGATGGGGCATCCACAACTTCTCCAGGCAACCTCTTCCAGTGTCTCACCAGTCTCTTTGTAAAAATCCCATCCCTAAGGGTCTCCTGCCAGGACTTCTGCAGTCCTGCCCTGCACGCAGGGGGCTTTCTGCACCCCCACAGTGCTCCGCCAAGGGCACTGAGGAGCGAAACTGCAGCCTGCTGCTGGGGCAACGCCGCGCTGTCGTGGGGAGAGCCAACCTGAACAAAACTTCTCATGAATCCTCTGTAAAGGCAGCTCTAGTGCAGTATTTCTAACCTTTAAAATTTTAATTTGAATGTTGACAAAACCATGCTACTTTCTAATTAAATCCCATTTTCTCCCAGGGATTTTAATTTCAAAGTAATTTATCAGATTTAAGGATCCTCAAAACATTTTGCATGTTTTTCTTTCTAACCTGCCATGCCCGCTGATTTATTTTCCTTATTTGTTAGCAGGAGGATTCATTAGTCATTAAGCGAGTGGGTGGGTTGGGGGAGGGGAGCAAAAATGGTTAGTGATTATGAAAACAAAAATCAGAGCTGTAAGAAGCATATGTTGGGATCGTAATCCTGACACCTCTGTGTCTCAGCAAAGCAGCTAGTAATTGTACTGTAATGAAATGTTCTTGTTTGATAACCAGTTAATTAGAGAAGACAATTATTCCAAACCCCGCTGACGCCCACGAACGGCTCCGTGTCGTGCAGACACTGAATGACAGCAGCAGCGGTTATCGGTAACCTCTACATCCCATCCCACCTGCTTTAGCAGAAACGCTGCATCCCAAGCCTGAGGAATGATGAAAAGAACCCAAACTCTCCCCAAAAATTCAAGGGGCCCACTGATCCCAAGTGAAAAGATCTCTGCTGCAATCTGAGGTGGAGTGTGGGGCATTTTGCTTCAAAAAAGAGAGAGACGATCAGGACAGAATAGATGGAAAGTGCAGCAAAGGTCCCCAGGAGAAGAGCTGAAGGTTTTAACTTTTAGTTTAGTTTAGCCAGGAGAGAAGACTAAGAGAAGCCATAGCCCTCAAATGTGACGCAGCAAAGGAGGAGGCAATGAACGATCCTCTGCTTTTTTTTTGGAAAGAGGCAATAGGCTTAAACTGTAACAAGGGAAATGTTGGCTAAGTGCGAGAAAAGTGTTCCTAACAGTGAGGATAATTAAGCACTGGAAGAGATTGCCTGGGGAGATGTGTAATCTCCACCACTGAAGGTTTAAGAACAGATTAGGCACACATCTATCACGAATGGCTTAAGCAGAGATGATCCTGACTTCAGGCAGCAGTATGGTCTGGTCGACCTCTTAAGTCTCTCCTTGCCCTCCTTTCTATGATTCCATGACGGGGGTTCTCCCCCCACCCCCAAATGTATAAATTTGGATTTTATTCTGCTTGTAAATCTGGAGGGTTTTTCTTGTAACTGTCATACACTTTCCTTCAAGATATCTCTTGGGATCATCATAACTTATGGCATATTCATAAGACGACTCGAAAGCACCTCCTTCCCGCATGGCGGTGTCTGCCACACCACCCTTCTCCTTGCATGCAGCCTCTGAAACACATACAGCAAACATGGCCACATCATCCTTGTTCCTTCCCAGCTCTTCCTCACTTCCTTGCACCCTCCTCTGTATCCCTCCTGCTCCCTTCTTGGGGAAGGCTTATTCTGTCCCTCCTCCCTTTAAAACCAACTAACCCAAGCTACGTTTACTGTGTAAATCTCAGCACATCTCCTTCAGCCTAATGGCTGCAGTTTGGATTGCTAAATCCTGAGGTCAACAAGCTCAGACACGGGAGGCACCTGTCAATGACTCCCACCACGTGGCTGCTGGTTAAGCAGTGCTCCAGTTGCCCCAGGCTCTCCCAGCTATGGCATGGGAGCTGCTGAGCATCTGACATCCGTGAGGACACCTACATGGAAGGCTCTGGCTAAGGGAAGGCTCTGGTTTCAGGAGAGCTCCCCCTTTATCCTGGTGGAGATACAGTGTTGTGAAGCAGTCCTTTGGAGAATGAATGGATAAACCCAGAATAAAGTAGCAACTACCATTGATTAAAGCATCCTGAAAGAGTCCTGCTTTCCTCTGCCTTGACTTCATTGTGCTACCTGGGTGTAAATCACCTATTGCTCCATGTGAGGACACAAGTGTATTTGGAGGAGAACCCACAGAAGACTCCAAAACAAAGTAGAAGAGGAGGGTGACAAATCCAACCCCTAACCTCCATGGAGGATGAAGAGCACACAACGTGCATCTTTCACACTTCTGATTTTGCTCTCCAAGAAGAGAAGTCACACTCTTGAAGCTGCTTTTAACAGCAGTTCTGCTCTTCACATCTTCCTGATCATTATCCTGGTCTTCACCAGACCTCTCTTGAAACTTTGTTTGGGATCGTTGCTTTCATCCTTCTCCAGTACATGGCTTTCCTTGACACTCAGAAGATGCTGAAACCTCCT
Organism: Podiceps cristatus; assembly: GCA_000699545.1. Classification (NCBI taxonomy): domain Eukaryota; kingdom Metazoa; phylum Chordata; class Aves; order Podicipediformes; family Podicipedidae; genus Podiceps; species Podiceps cristatus. Next base: position 11,767 of record KL259841.1, on the reverse strand, counting down.
TCCAGGCCAGGGCAACTGGTTGGACCCTTCCAGCCCCTCACTGCCAGGGCTTTGGGGCAGCAGCAGGAAATTGCAAACAGCAGTGGCTCCACTGCAGACAGCTCTATACAGCACTGGAATCGGACCGTTTGATGGCCATGCCGTCAGGCAGCACCTCCTGCATGCGGTTCCCGTGGGACCTCTCTCCCCTGTGACGGCTCTGCTGTAATACAGCTTTACAGCTGGCCTGAGATGCCTCTGTCCCACCGCAGATATATGCAGTGTCCTGTCACTAGGTGATGTATCAGGTTCAATGAGCAGATGGATCTGATTAGATGGGTGATCTATTATTTTCTGCTCAGTGAGTAATTTTTCTGCTGGGTAATTCATCCCTGGAGTGTGAACGCTGTGTTATTCTCCAGGCTGTGCATTTGTATGGGAAATCACATATGCATTTGGCCATGCAGTCACTTGGCACTACTGAACTGGTTGTGATGAAGCACATCGTGAGCAAGAACTCATCTCCAGTACCTTGTGTCCCCAGTGAGTCCCCAGACTCATAAACTCAACTGGAAATGCTGGTTTTGTCTGACTTTGCTTCTGCTCACTTAGGATGGGAAGCCCTGGTTTAGCCCGAGGTTCACCCAGCAGATTGCTCAGGAACTCTTGATGTGTCTGCTCTGGGTTTCCAGGGTCCAGGGAAACATCGATCCAATGCTTTGAATTTGTTGTTGGATTTCCTAGCAAAAAGAAGCAGGTTCTAGAGACACCTGCAACTGCCGGCTTGGCAGTGTTCCTGTGCTCCATCATCAGCAGCCTCCAAACCAACATCCTTTCCCCACATAATACAGTGGGCAATAGGAAGGTTCTCAGAGAGGGAATAAAAGAACATGGCAGAGAAGAGCAAATCCCACCGGTGACTTCTTAATAAGCTCTGGAGAGTTTCCAGGCTTATCACCCAGATGAAATCCCTCTGTTGCAGGGCAGGGACCCAGGGCTGGGTGTCACCCACTCCAGAGCAGAGGCTGCCCGTAGGAGGGCTGGTGACCCCATGGAAGGAGGGGAGGGGGCTGCAGCCCTGCTGGTGGCACAAGCTGGGAGCAGGCTGTGAGCACTGTGTCGTGCCGGGGAAAAATCCTTCCCAGTGAATGAGTAGAGTTTGTTCCAGTCTAGTGCTCAAATTCTTCTAATTTCTGTCAAATCAGACAGAAACCTCACTGGATAACACTGCGAACACTGGTCTATATCTACTAATGAAAAAATATAACACTGAGACACGGGATTCTGTGAATCTCAAGCAGGGATCTGGAGCCACGGGCAGATTACTACGACAGGTACCCCATTTGATGATAATGGCTGAATTAGCATTTCACTCTCCACCAAAGTCTAAGCTATCTATACAGGAACAGCTGCTAAACTATTTGCAAAGTTCAAAGAGTACGTATTAATATTTTTTTTTCCCCCAAGTCACATTCTTCAGATTCCCATGTAAGCTTCTTAGAAAGGGCCACGCCAGCTGTTGAAGAATGAAGATTACAACGTCCTGCTAATGCAGCGCTGGAGATATTTAAAGGCATTGTTATTTATTACTGTTACACACACATGGCCACACTGGAAGGGGTTAAAATGGGGAAGAAAACTGTGCTTTGCCGAACAGGTGTCCTTGAGCAGTACCCAAGGACACGGAGATTGCTAATCCTGTATTCCACAGCATGATCAAATCACCAGGCAACAGATATAAATAAAAAAAGGCAGGAAATAAGGAAATTTAGATACAAGTGTGTCAGAGGGAAAATGAAGATTCATTGTGAAGAGGCTGAGAAGAGAAGAAGAAGGAACAAAATGACAAAGGCACAAATGATAAACCAGTAAGAACGAAAGAAGG
>KL259840.1:1261-17046 GCA_000699545.1 Podiceps cristatus | reverse complement strand
CGCCGAGGGGGCGGTTGGGGTTCCCGGTGCCCTCGGTGCTGCTCCCGGTCCCCCTCGCCGCGGCGTGTGGGCTGCCCGGCAGCCTGCGAGGTGCCGAGCGCGGCCTGTACCCTACTGGTACAATAAGGGCCGGTGGGGTGACTGAGAACAAAAGCAAAGCCTCTGGAGAAGTTTTTGTTTCAAAAAGTGATTTTGTATTTCTCGAATTTTTTGTAGTGAAACGCTTTACATCAGCTCTGGCGTGTCAAATGATTTCTCAGTAACCTGCATAGTAGGACTTACCTACAGTAGCCGTGGTCTTCGGTATATTTAATCCCGTGGTGTTCGCTGTGGGTTTTATTTTCTTGGTACTTGGAGCTTTTGAGGGTAGAAATAGGCATGAACACTAGACCTGTAGGTAGAGGTTACAGGTAATTTTGTAGAATAAATAAATTAAAATAATAATAAAACTGCTTTAAGCCAGTGTTTGAGTTCTTGCTTTGCCTACAGTGACCAGGTAGGAGATGGTTCGGTGAGCTCTGCGTGTCCTTCGCAAAGGCTTTTATGGATTGAGTGTTGTTGTAGGGGCACATTAGGCTATGGCATACAGCCATGAGCTTTAAACAGGTGTGGAAATGAGGGTTCAGTTTTGTAGTATAACAGGAGCTGAACCAATATCCACGTAAAAAGGGTAAGCGGCTTCAGTCTTGTACTCAGAAGAGAGTAATTCTCTACATTTGTCATCATTTTTAGTGGGAATTTCTTAGTCTTTGGTACTGGAATGGCCTGTTCATATGTGTGTATGCAAATCTTCAGCACAGTGGGGTCACAAACTTAGATGATGATTAGTAAGGGAAGAGAGTGGTCCCCAAAATGTAAGAAAACATACTGTGAAGTTATCAAAATACCATGATCTTCTCATTCTGGTAGGGCAGTAGTGTGTAATAATTGGCTCTTCACTGTTTCAAATGTCAGCAGCTGTGTGCTGCCTGTGGAAAATGCCATTTCATATTGTATTTCCAGGTTTTGCCATAATCTTGCTTCCCTGCAGACTAGTATGTGCATTTAACTTCAAAACCATGTAGCTTAAGATCCCTTTCTGTAGCGTCTGAGAGAGATAGTATAAGAGAGATACTGAAATGGTAGACACATTGTTATCTGAGGAAGGGCTGTGACGGTTTTGGCCTTGTTTGATTGTTTGTTTGTTTAGCATCTTCCCATGAACACAAGTTAAACTTCAAGAAGAGCAAGGAAGCATGTTTAAGTTACATTCAGGATGCCATGCTACAAAAGCAGTGGAAAAGGGCTGCAGAGTTTCTGACCTTCTATATTGAGTCACTAGAGAAAGACTTTTCTACAGAATACATGGGTCCATCAGAGGTAAGCCAATGTATCTTAAGAGTTCTTTTGCAGTCAAAAATATACTTGCAAGAAGCATCTGTAATAATTCAGGACCAACATTTGTCTTAATTAACTAGTCATAGGCTTGATTTTTTTTTTTATTTAAAAAAAAAAAAAATCAGAGGTAAGACCTGAAGAGCTAGGCAACATTCGTAAGCTAAACTAGTTTCTTTACCAAAACCAACCAACCAAAAAAATTGACGCTTCCAAAAACAAATAAGGAACTATTCAGGTTCTGATGTAGAAACTCTTGGATGGCAAACTGCAGAAAGTACCCAGGACTTCATCACTGGTAGCGCTCAAGGGATGTCCACGCTGTCCAATTACTCACAAAAGTCTGCGCTGCGCAGGCATGCCTCTGATGCTGGATCTTGCTGGAGCTTGAGTTCTGCTGAGATCTGACTTTCGGGGGTGCTGAGAATCTGCAGCGCTGTTTGATGTTTTTCCTAACAGTGCTTAGTGCTCCTGAAAAGTTCTCTGGTCTGTCAGGCTGTTTTTGTGGAGTTTTGCTGGGTTTTTTGTTTGTGTGTGTGTGTTTTTACATAGGCCCTTGACAAAACAGGTGAAAACTTGGCTTGATGTAAGTTAATTCCATCTATGGCATATATATGAAAAGTTGTCTTAGTGTAGTCTTCTAAAATGGAAAAGCAGTAAATGTGTTTGCCACTGGCATGCCACCCGTCAGAATCTGTTAGAAAGTCCGTGGCTTATTTAGGTCTTTACCAGCACTTCCAGTACTTAAAAAAACTCCTAGCAGATACTGAGATAGAAGCAGGAGGAAAGGGGTCAGGGTTGTTAAATAAATGGAGTATTTGAATATGGCTGGCCTGCTGGAATGCTTGGTTACATTGTGTAGGCAGACCTTGAAAACATGGCACCTGGATTGGAAGCTACATGTAACTGGAAATAATCTTTACTGTAATAATAATCCTAGTTCAAAGAAAGATACCTTGTGTCTCAGTGCAAGGAAAACAGTTTTCAGTAACTTTGAAACATCCCATTTTCAGTAACAGGAGGAGTAACTTTCTGACAAATGCAGTTTTTGTAAGCTTTGCTGAAGTGCTGCATTTGTAATGAGCAATTATGAAGCATCCACTGAAAGATTGTAATAAAACACTACTAGATGAGCAGGTAGGTAACTATAGCAGTAGACAGCACTTAGTATTCATTTTTGTTTACAATTCAAATGTTACACTTTATTTATATGTTACAGTAACTACAAGTTTAATAAGACTGTATATACAGTGACTGTTGCAATTTTTGTACTAAGGTTATTTTTTAATCTCTCTCTCCCCATTGATAGATGATTTGGAGAATTGGAACTGAAATTCTGTGCCATCATTCCCATAGCAGCCTGAAAGAGTTCAATTCTTTCATAGAACAGATGAAAACTTTAGGAGTAAAAAGGTATTTGAAGGTGAGTGTACTTAAAGCAATCTTGATGATTTTCCACATGTTTATCTGTCCGCTTACTTGAGTGTTAGTTTCTGAATCTCTCTCTCTCAAAGTGTATTGTTGACAGCAGTGTCAAAACAGGTAGTACATTTTGCATGACATTTTAAGGGTTATTTTATACCTAATCATATCTCATTTGGTCCATATACTTTTTCATAGGTGTGTATTGTCAGTCCTTAGAAGTGCCTAGGTCCTTTTTTTTTTTTTTTTTTTTTGAAACAGTTAAATTCTTTTTCATGCATGAAACATCTAATTTTACGTTAACACCTGCCAATTCTTGTTTCCAGTCCTTAATTTGGCCACTGTGCTCTTTTCAAGTAGATAATCTGTATATAAAACACTGGGTCTTATACTGTGGACCCCTGTGTCACCCAGCTGTAGTAAAATACTTTACTAACAGTGTTTGCAATATTTTATATGCATGTCAGTAATGAGCCTTTCTTCTTTCACTGCACGTCTGTGTAGAACTTTGCTGTATTGCTGAGATCTCTCTGTTTGTGATGAGAAACACTGTGGTACGTACTGTTTGAATTGCAGGTTTGTTTAGAGCATGCCTTTCATCTCCTTTGTAATGGACAAATAGATGAAGCTTACCAAAACCTGTCCGTGGCTGAAAGCTGGAGGTTTGGAGAGCAGACAGCCATTCAGGATAAAGAAATGAAACTGATTCAGGCTTACAGGGGACTGTTGGACTACTATAGCTGGTCCAAGCAGAAGAACATCCTGTTAGAGCATGGTAAGTCCTAGTGGACTGTAAACTTCAACTTGCTTGCTCATGCGGACACCATGGTTTGCAATGACGTCTTTTCCCTGTGGGCTGCTCTTCTGCCTTTATCTGCATTTGAAGGCACCAAAGGGAAATACTAGACTTCAAAATTTAATGGTATGCATGGTATGTAATTCCATACCAGCAGTGATGGTGGTGCCAAAATGGCACACTGACCTGCATTCTTCTGAAGTGTCCTGAAATGCTCTTCTGAAACTTTCTTCCCTCCCAGCATCACCTAAAACAGCGGTCAAAGGAAAGTATCCACGTTTCCTTGTTTCAATACTGAGGAAACTGAGGCCTCTCATCTTAAAAGCTGTCTGACTGTGGAGTCCTTGCTTAGCAAAATGTGATCATAGGTGCACCACTTCCTCAAGATCCCTTTTGACTAGCAGAGCTAACTTTGTGGCATTCTTTCATGTTTTGGTAGGTCAGGATGGATTTGAAGACTTGTCTGTTGAACAGGAAATGCACAGTTGCTTTCGGAAGGCAGCAATGAACTTAAGGGAGATCATTAAAATACCTGGAGTCTGGGATCTCTTTGTGAAATGCTACGTGGATGTAAGGGCATGTTTTACAGATATCTTCCTTTTTGTGTTTCCCTGTCTATTTTTCCTTAAGATGTCCGTCTGCAGCTTTGTTATATGTGTGTGGGTGACAACAAAGTATTTTAAAAGCAACAGATCTATACTTGTATCTTACTGGCTTTGATTTAGAGCATGGTTTACTCCTGGTAGAACTGCAGAGCTTGCACAGAGTACAAAAAGGACTTTATCTGTGCATTGCCAAGAAAAAGAAAGACAAACAACTTGCATATTTTGTTTTCATGGTGCTAGGACAGAAATTGGAGCAGGGCTGCTTTGTTTAAATTCCTGAAAGCAAGTTATTTTTTTTGGCAGGGCAGTGTTTTCCTGGAGACACTAAACATTCAATCCCTCTGTGTCCTGTTGTTTTTAAATATCTGCTTAGATTTTGTAATTAAGAAATAAAGTTAATCTTAAAATCTAGCTGAAATTATTTACTTTTGTAAGCTGAAATTATTTACTTTTTGTAAATGCTGATAAGCTCTGACTTTCCGAAGCACATCTTACGGAATTTTACTTGGTGCTGACAGCTGCCAAGTTCTCTCGAGTTCTCTCTTTAAAGACATGGCAGGCTGCTTCAGTGCCTCTTTCTAGTGAGCAAGTGCTGGCAATTCTTTGACAATTAAATAAGTGTTGAAGGAATTTTCTCCTGTAGCAGCTTCTGCATATGAAATTTTGTCTATCTGTGGTAAGAGTAGCCAGTAAAATGAAAATACACTAGTGTTAGTCTTGCCTAATACGCTGCGCTCTCAGATACAGACTGGATATTGGATAGTTCTGTGGCAGCCCAAAATTAGTTGTAAGAGTTTGATTCCTAAATGATTCTAGGATTCTGTGTGGCAAACTAATGACAGACTTAACTTCTCTTAGTTGTTGGAGTTCTATGGAGACCATAACGAAGCTCGCCAAGTATTAAATGAATATGCCTACAACTCAAAGTTTCCTGCTAATCCCAATGCTCATGTTTACCTCTACCAGTTCCTGAAGAGACATGGTGAATCAAAGAAATCGCTCATATCTGCACTCAAGGTATATATTACATAGTAGATACAGCCTATGGTCATTCATCTTGCACAGGGGGCTGACAGTTTGGTTCAGTTGAATTCCCTATTGTATTCTTTGTGGGAAGCAGAGGGTTAGAGGAAAGTTAGTGGGAGGGATACTAACGGGTGGAGCAAACAGGATCCTTTACTGTCTTTGTTTTGCCTTAAAGAAGTTATATGATGCATGAGTTAAAGTCAGTAAACAAGCTCAGAGGATGTGTTTACATGGTTCCAGAAGTCTGTATGGGCAGTCTTATACATAACAGGCATTGATTTCTGTTAGTTTGGTCTTTACACTGTTGAAATGATTAGTTGCTTGCTCTTTCGCATATTGATCCCAGCTAGCAATGAGTTTCTCTGCTTGTTTTCAATGAGCTGTGCATTTAAGCTAAACAGGAGTCAGTTTCTGCAGGGTGTTGGCAGACCAGGCCTTGCTCTATTAAGCTTTTGCATAGTTGCTTTTAAATTCCTGCTTTCCTTGACCAGGCTCATTGATCTGGGTAGCTTCTTGCAAACAATGTTTTGCAATCTGGTTTGCCACTTGGTGGCACTAACATGCTTTTGTTAGGGCAGATGTTTTAAAACCGTTTCATAAAGTTGAGACTCTTAAACTGTAGCATATATGTAAAAAAATCCATCTTCTCAGTGCTTTTTTAGCAGTGGTTTTATACACTAGTCTCTTACAAGATAAGTGATCCAGGAATCGTAATCCAGTGCACAGAGCAGTAGACGGGGGAGCTAGAACTGGCCTAGGAAGAAAACGAAGTTGCCTTCTATAAAGGGGACACTGGATACGGGTTTGGGCTGCTCCTTGAGAATGTTGTATTTGTCACATGCAGTGTTTTTCAGCAGCCAGCAAGGTATTGCATCCATTGTGTCACAGATGCGCAAAATGGACCTAGATATTAATTTTTTATATTAAAGCACTAAGGTACCAGATAGCTTAATCTTCTTAACTAAAACTCCCCAAACTCTGAAGCCTGTGCTTCTCATGATCAGGTAGAAGTCTTCAAAAGTTTTCACATTAAAATAATATATGTGTTTTTTGTGGGTTTGTTTTGCCTTTTTTCTTTTTTTTAGATCTTGCATGATATTGTTCCTTCTCATGAACTAATGATAGATTTTAATATGATGCTTCAAAAATCAAGTAAGTCTTTAAATATCTTTGCTCTTTTCATTTATGTTAATATAGAATAATATTCTGAAATTATTCTTAAGCCTTCTTTCTGCTTATGGAAGTAGTATGGGAAAAAAAACCAAAACCAAAACAACATAAAAACAACAACAAAAAACCCCAGCCAAACAAAAAAGCCCACAAAACCCCACAAACTCCAACTTTGCAATCACAGGGACCTTTAGGCTGGATGTGTGAGCAGGCATTCACAAATTTCTGTAAACAAATGCCTTTCTCCTTTTAAAGGCTGATCAAAGCAAACTTTTGTAAGGCACAGCCAGGATCTCAAAAATAACTGTGGTGTGGGTTGTGGTGTGGTTTTTGTTTTGTGTTGGGGGTTTTTTTGGTTGGTGTTTTGTTTTGTTTTTGTTTTTAAACCCTACTCTGAATGCCAGAGTTTCTGTTCCCTTTTTGAGGTCTCTGATTTATTTATTTATTTATCCTTTCTTTTCTGGAGGAATTGAGATGGATCTATGCTTTAGTTCATTGTTATTGATCAAAGAACAAAATCTTCCTCTTCAAGGGATTTTTATCTTCAAGTGGGTAGAAAAGTCTTCCAGTTTGGGGACTGTTTTTCCATGCTGATAATTGTATTCCAAGCCGTCTGTCTGTCTTGCAACCTGGTATGTTCCAGTAGGTCAGCAGATTGGTAAAATGTCCTTGAATCAAGATTGTTCTCTCTCCTGCTTTTCCTCTACGGGAGGGGAAAAAACAAACCTCCTGGCTGAAATCACCTTTTTTCTCTGTTAATTCTAACTTTTCATAGCTAATGAAGACAACCTGATTTGTGAAGAAGTTTATACCGATAAAGAGAACTTTTCCCACATTTCCCTGCTATGATAGGTCAAGTGTTAAGAACTCTGCTGATACAGACCTGCTGATGTGAAATGTCCCTTTTATTCATACCTGTCCCAGATTTGATTTTGGGGTGGGGGTTTTTTTGGTGGCATCTCAGGATTTGAAGTGTTTCAGAGGCACTGTGTTCCCTTCCCGTGGGAAGAACATGTTGAACGGTGGTGCCCATTGGAAGCGCCGCTCAGTGGGCTTTGGAAACAGCACCCATTGAAAGCAAGGCGGTGTGGGATGGGTGAGCCGTCCTATGCGCGCCTCTTGAGCCAGCAGTTTTGCAGCAGGATGGGAGCGGGGACAGTGTCTCTGGTAGGAGCTGTGCTCTAGAGCCGGGAAGTATTCCTTAACTTTATTTCTTGGGAGAGGCAGAAGAAAATGGGGGAACCCTCAGTAATAGGGAAAGTCTCAGCATTTCAGCAGGCAGGATGGAGAACAATATCTCACTTGTTCAATCTATTTAATTCATTAACTGGCCTAATCTTTTTCCAGAGAAAAGAAAAAAACGTCGACTCGGGCTAGAAGTTATTTTTGCAGCCTTGGATTATGCTGGCTGGAAGGAAAATGTAAAAGCCTGGAGCTGTTTGGCAAGACAGGTGAAACAAATTGTAACGTAAGTATGGTATCTCTGATATAATCTAAAACGTGTGTCAAGTCTTTACCTCTGGGCACTTGCCGGGGTGACCCTTTGTAGCCTTTGTCTTCCTTGCTGGTGAATGGAAGCATAGTCTGGCCTGCCCTGAGTTCTGTGGCAGTGCTTGGCTGCAGTGTGCTGTCATTGGGAGGAAAGAAGAAACTATTATTGAGGGGAATTCCAAATTTCCAGTATTGTCATTACCTGAAAAAGTTGGTTTTTTACGTGCTTATGCAGAAAAAGTTCTTCAGATATTTGGGTAGCGTTTGCTGCCCATCATTAATCTCCCTCTTTTGAGGGGGGAGAAAAAAAATAGGTGTTGGGTCTTCCGCTCTGTTGCTCTGTGTGCATTATTTGAAGCCAATTTGAGAATTGCTGGGCCACAACGGGGGCATGGCTGGTACTGTACAGACTGGTGCGTTGTGTGATGGTGGGAACTTAGGGAAAGCAGCCGGTGTATTTTTAAAAGCTGAGCCAACATGCCTGGGGATAGATGTGTCCTCACCAACACTGACGGACATGCCCTCCGATTTCAGAAGCCATCTCAGGCAATTTGTGCCCAGGCTGCCTCTGATGTCTTGACTTTATTTTGCCCAACAGACAGTGTGTTGTGCTTTTTAAGCCCTATATATTTACAGTGAATTAATTCAGTACTTAATTTGACCTGTTTAGCTGTTTTATTGCCACCTTCACCTACACAGCATCTTCTGTTAAGGTCCAGAAACTAGTGTATTAAAGGTAGGAGTGCTGTTGCATAGGGTTAGTAAAAATGGTAAGATACTCTAACTTTGCCTGCATTTTGACACAGCTTCAGAGTATCTTGAAATATACTGGGCATCTTGATCATTTTATGGGACTACCACTTCCCTGTTGTATTCCCTGAAATGCATAACAGTTATTGGGATAAGTATTTGGGCTAAGTTAGTCTTCGAATATGCATAGAGTAACACAAACCTCTTCTAAAAACAAGCCAACCCCTTCATACTACTAATTTGTTGACAAACTTGAAGAAACTGTCTTATTACTATTGACAAACTGGCGTGCAAGTCAAAGGCTTGCTTCATTTCACACCATAATCTGTGTTATTGCCAACTCTAAATAAGACTGCTAGAGTTCACCTCCTGCCTCACTAGTGTTGCCAGGGATTGAAAAAAATTAGGTTATTTCTGTTTATATTAGTCTTTCAGTCTGCAGTATAAGGTCAGTGTGGCTATGCTAGCAATTTGAGACCTGTAGCAAGTTGATTATAAAATTCAGTGCCTCCTAATCATCTTTTCATCCCAATTTAAGGTTTTCTGTAACTTGTTTTACCTTTTTCCAGCTCCGAGAAGCATCTTGACTGGATCAAGCAAGAGTGGAATTCCAGAAAGGACTGGTGGCCAGCCTTCCATTTTAGCCGTTACTTGGCAAAAAGGAATTGGCAGAAAAATGAAAGCCTCTCTTATGAAAAAGCTCTGGTGGCTGGAATCTTACTGGGAAAGGGTAATACTAAATGTCCTTTCCTTTTCACTACATAGAACAGGAATGATGTCTAGTTCTTGCCCTAATGAGATGGGATGAAGCTGTTCTACTCCCCAGAAGGAATGCAGTTTCTTTCTTCTAGGAAAGATTGTTGTCTTTAAAGCTGAATGTGAGAAAAATGTTTAAATGGGTTTGATACTTGACAGTGAGGCCTGTATTGCGTAACTTGTCTTATCCTGGTTTAGAATTCTGTTTTACCTGGCCGTGTTGAGCAGTCGCAATACCATTTAGCTTGTTATTTAACCTTCAAACCACAATTTCAAAAATGCACAACACGCTCCTGAGGGAATGTTGTGAGGACTGCGGAGAGTTTGTGTGCTGGATGCCAGTCCTGGCGGTGTCTTAGCAAAACTGGGGAGCAGCTGGCCCTTAAGGACCATGGGGGTGGTGTAGTGCAGGAAAGAGGAGGGGACGTACCTTGAGTGAAAACCATCAGCATTTTGGTAAGAAGGTGAAGAATATGACCTCTTTAGTAGCATTATTTGAAATGCCGTCAAAACCAAGTGGAGTATCAGGCTACAAAGCAGCTGCTAAATTGAGAATGAGAATACGGTGTGGAGACCATGGCTTGTAAACCAGTTTGGACTTTCGATGGGCAGCTTGTTCGTTGTCAGCTTTTCTGTAGCTTTATCTTCTGGACTTCATAAAACAATTTCTCATGTTGGAAGTAGTCCTTTTTTTTTTTTTTTTCCTTTCAGTAACATGTTATCCAATGTCTCCCAGTTTTTATTACCAGATGGCTAATAATATTGTTCCAGCTCTAATTTTCTTTAAGTTTCTGTGCTTATTGGTGTCAGTTTGAGCCTCTATTTTCCTATTTATCCAACACAGTAAGTTAGTCTATAAAATCAATCCTTCCTTACGTTCTTGAGGTTTTTACTGTCTAATCTATTTGAAGAGTAAAAACAAAAGAAAAAATATTTTGCAAGACACATCATACAGTTATATATATGTGGAATGTTTTCTGGGTCAAATGAGGATAGATTATTTAATGCTGCAGTTATGTCTCTGAAGTGCATGTCTTGGATTATTTTATTACCTATCATTACTGAAAACTTCCTTAGATGTTTCCATGTTAATTGAACAGTGAAAGCATTTTGTATTTGCTTGTGTCATGGTACAACTGACATTGTTTTTGCTTTTTTTTCTTTTTCCTGCTTAGATTGCAAATATTTTAAATATGTATCACACCAAGGCTGCAAAGCTCGGATGAAAAGGTTTCGGATTCTGAAGAAATTTGTGAATAAGCACAATCCTGTCTACCTGAGAATATCTGGTCTTTCAGATTCTTCTCTACAGCCTTGATTAGAAGGCACCCTTAAGGTTCTTGCTGTATTTTTTCCTCTCTGTGACACTGACTTTTCTGCATTGGTGCTATTCTAAAACTTCTAGGCAGACCCTATTGACTCAGTACTTGACGCGTATATTTCTGTAAAAATGCTTTGGTTTGTATTTATTTTATAATAAAATGAATATAAATCAACTGATAAGGTTTGGAAATTTCTTTAGTATTAATCCCATATTTCTGTGTGAAATGCAAACAGCATTGGTTTCAAATACATCTTAAAATATTTAGTATTATGGTGTGCAATTTCTGTATCAATAGTCTTGTAGGGTTGATCCTCCTTATGTTTAAGTGCATAGATGGTGATTTAAATGACTGCTGGCACGTAGGTCAAAATCTCTTCAGGACTAGCAGGGGCATTCATAATAGGTGTAGTGTCTTAACCCAGGAACAGTACGTGATGCAGGGTGAAAATGCACTCCCAGCCTGTGAAGGTTACATGCCTTGCTGCTTATAACTGATCATTTCCTGAAATTTCTAGAAAAGGGCTTGGTATGCATCACACTTTTTGCATTCTATGTTGATAAGAAATGTAGGTCGTGAAGATCTGCTGCAGCTTGTTCAAATAGACGATGCACTTCAATGTATCCAAAGGCGGTTTTCCCACATGTCATACTTACGGGTGTGTGTCCAGTTCTGGGATTGTTTTCACATCGTGAGTAGGAGAGAGTGGAAGGTTGCTGTGGCTGATGGCTGCAGAGGGAAGCTGGTGTTGCAGTGCTTTGGAAGCGCAAAGGCACTGATCTACTGAAAACCGCTCTGGCTGGCGGAAGAGATTTTCTAGAATCTTTTTGCAGTCTTGCCTGTGAGTTGAAATGTGTGCTGTTGCTGGTTTTGTAAAGCAAATGCTAACGTGTTGTCACAAACTAGCATTCCAGTTTGCTTGTAAACAACAACAAAATGGTTTCCAAATACTACTTCTGTTCTAATGACAGGTCTGTAGAAGTCGGGCGGATGAACTGCTTGAACTACCTCTGGGAATGAAATAAAGATATCTTTAATTGCATAGCAGTATATGGGTAAGTACAGCTGGGCTTTTAAAAGCTGAGCGTTTATCTGGGATTACAGTATAGTTAATATGGGTCTTATGAAATGTGCCTTAAGATAATGTCTTAGCCAATATCTTACCTGATGTTTATGACTATGTTTTATCAAAAAAAAAAAGATAATTATCTGTCATTCCAGAGCTGTGTGCTAGTTTATTTCTGACTCCCTAAGAACGCTGATGCCTCGTTCTGTAATAGTCTGGTTTTTTGTTGGAGGTCTTCAACTGAGTTTTAACTGTTTTAATTTAGATTGTGAAGTTTCAAAGTGCTCTTCCCCTGCATTCTGTAAGGTGCCCTGCAACCCTACTTAGTCTGGAAGGTGAACCATATTGTTGCTCCCAATAACTCATCGATGGGATTCACACCTGGACGATGGGGCTAGATCTGTCCTGGGACAAGCCCTAGGAGGCAACCAGGCGGGGTGTCCCTTCCCTGGAGTCCTTAATTTGGCTTCCTGCCTGCCATTGTGCCGCTCTGCTCCTCTGGACTTGCCGAGATGGGCCTTTGATGGGCTGGTGACTCTCCTGTGATGGGCCTGGGAGCAGCCAGCAGGGGATTACTTGGGCTTCCCCCTTCCATTGTCTCTCTGTGCTCCTTTGCAGAGGAGCTTTTATCACATAACGTAACAGAATAGTTGTGGTGGTTTAGCCCCAGTGGGCAACCCAGTACCACAAAGCTGCTCACTCACTGCCCACCTCCCAGTGGGGTGGGGAGGAGAATCAGAGAGAAAGGAAACCTCATGGGTTGAGATAAAGGCAGTTTACCAGGACAGCAAAGAAAAAGATTAATATTACACATTGATAATGTTTATAAAATACAGTGATAACAGAATATACAAAATGAATGATGCATAATTTCTCACTGTCCAAAAACCACTACAGGCTGTCCTGAGCAGCGATCATGGAGTGAAACCAAGAACGATCTCGGAATGATCCTACCCAGAGATCGCAGAACAGTGATTTCCCCAGCAAGGATCTTGGAACCCAAGTTCTTGAGAGCAAGAGAGAGGGAGTGAACCCGGCCTACCAGCTGATCCCCCCTTATATACCAGGCATGACATCTATGGTATGGAATACGATGTTTGGCCAGTGTGGGTCAACTGTACTGGCTATACCTCTCCCAGATTTTTACACCCACACATTAGTGAGACCTGTGAAGCTGAAAAAAGTCCTTCATCTCTTAGCAACAACTAACAACATCAGCGTATTATCACATACCAAATCCCATACTGAATCCAAAACCCAGTAGCTACTGGGAGGAAAATTAGCTTCATCCCAGTTGACACCAGGACAGCATCCACCCCTTATTCTATACTATTTACATCATGCTCAGGTTCCCCGCTTTCCAATTAATCACTGCCACTTTTTCTGTCTTTGGTATATGCACACAGATATTGTTCCCTTTGTCTATGGTCCATCCCTCCAAAATGCTGAGGTCATTTAGTCAATTATTTTGGGTTCCATCCGTCTGAACAGTCTTCCAGAGCAGGAGAGGTAGTGTGTGGTGTTGGATTGTTGCGTGCTGCATCGGGAGCTTATAGCTGGTGTATCTGGTGCCGCTGCTGTATCTTGCCCACAGTCGCTGGGTTGAAGGTGTCAGTCTCAACTGGGCACCAGTTGCTGAAGCCAGTTCTGATTCCATCACTGCTGTGCTTTGCTTGGTTTCATCAAAGTTTGTTCTTCATTGATTCAGGTGATTCTTATTGCAATACCTTTGATAATGAGATATAACAACTATAGAAATGATGACATACAGTATACTACAGTGATTAACATCATACAGTTAAAATCATTGGCTAGTTTCACCTAAACCCAAATCTCGAGGAACACACCAGACTTTGCCATCCTCCCTCATCAGCCACCAAGTGCACCCAGGTCCTTCAGCGAAAGCAATCCCGTGGATGGGTTTGCCTTTGCCCAAGGTTTCCTTTTTGCTAGTTGGTGGAGATGTAGCTGTTATTTTGTTGATCGCATCCATTGGGATCTGACAAAGTCCATCTTGCCATTTTATTCCCAGAAACTGGATATCCTGTGCAGGTTCTTTGGCCTTACTTTGTTTTATGGCAAAACTGGCTTTCAGAAGGATTTGGATTATTTTCTCCCCTTTCTCAAAAACTTCTGCTGCTGTGTTACCCCACAGGACGATGCCATCAATGTACTGCAGGAGTTCTGGAGCTTCACCCCTTTGCAGCGAGGCCCGGGTCAGTCCCTGCCAGATGGTGGGGCTGTGTTTCCTGCCCTGGGACAGTCGGTTCCAGGTGTACTGGACACCCCTCCAAGGGAAAGCAAACTGTGACCGGCACTCTGCTGCCAAAGGGATTGAGAACTGCATTGGTGATACCAGTGGTGGCATACCACTTGGCTGCCTTTGGCTCCAGTTCGTACTGATGGTCTAGCATGTCCGGCACGGCAGCACTCAGTGGCGGCACGACTTCATTCGGCCACGACACTCCACCATTAATCTCTGTTCCGTTACCTTTCTGCCCTGGCCGTGTGGGGCTATTAAAGGGTGAATGAGTCTTGCTGATCACTCCCTGGCTTTCCAGTCGACAAAACAGCTCATGGATGGGGGGGTCAAGGAGTCTCGGTTGGTGTGATATTGCCGCCAGTGCATTGTTGTGGTAGCGACTGGTACCTGCTGTTCTTTGACCCTCAGCAACCCCACAACAGAAGGATCCTCTGAGAGACCGGGCAAGGTGGACAGCTGTTTAATGTCCTCCATCCCCACAGCAGCTACACCAAAAGCCCATCGGTACCCTTTTGGGTCCTTGAAATACCCTCCCTGAGACTGTGTATGCCAAGGATGCACGGAGCCTCGGGGCCTGTCAGAAGGGGGTGCTTTTGCCACTCATTCCCAGTCAGACTCGCTTCAGCTTCCCATACCGCTAGCTGTTGGGATCCCCCTGTCACTCCAGAAATACAGATGGGTTCTGCCTCTTTATAGCTTGATGGCGTCAGGGTACACTGCGCCAGTATCTACTAGAGCCTTGTACTTCTGGGGGGCTGATGTGCCAGGCCATCAAATCCACGGTCCACTAAAGTCAGTTGTTCCTCTCCTCCACCAGGCTGGAGGCAGGGCCCCTCTAATTCTGATTATAGTACCCACTATCAACAAATGGGTTTGTGTGGGATGCATGGGTTTGAATCTCAATCCTGTTACTTACTTCTTGTAAATATGAATCAGAAGCCCTTCTACCCTGTCTGGGGAATTGCCTGATGGAGACTGGAGCAGCAGTTTTCCTGAAAGAACTCTTATTTGTGATCGTTTTCCTTTGCAACTCACGTACCCGTGCCTCTAGGTTTGAGGTGAGTTTTCCATTCTCTCTTATTTGTGATCGTTTTCCTTTGCAACTCGCGTACCCGTGCCTCTAGGGTTGAGGTGAGTTTTCCATTCCACTTCCTCATGTCCTCTTCGTGGTCGCGAAGGTAAAACCACAGGGTGCCTTGCCGCGTGTACCGTCTTTCTTGAGCAAGGGAAGATTTTCTCCTAATTCTGGTCCTTACACGTGGGGAATAGCACCTATCCTCTGTGAGTTACTGAATCTCCTAGAACAGGTTCTCAAACATGTTTTCAAATATTTCGGTCAGTCTTTCCGTGGTCAAGATGCAGGCCCATAGGGAGGAAGAGAGATTGCTTTTGTACTGTTGGAGATGGTTAGCCACTGCGCGCACCGATGGTGCCTCCTCGCCTTTCTGACCCGTCGCTCGCTGCCAATGAGTTGGCATATGACGATGCTGCACTCTGTACAAACTTCTGCCGTGTGGGTCGGGTACGTTGGATCTCATCTGGATCTACAGGTGTCTGCGGGTCATCCAGGTCATGAAAAACTGCCTCCCGCACAGCTAATTCCCTCTGGTACTGGATACCTCTCTCTGTGGTGGTCCACCTGAAGAAATACTTGTCCTTCATGCCTGACAGGAGTCGTGTCCAGAGACTGCGGGCTTCTGTCTCTCTTCCAATCGCCCTGTCGATGGCAGCTTACCTACACCGG
>KL259839.1:2898-14218 GCA_000699545.1 Podiceps cristatus | reverse complement strand
GAGGCCGGGCTGCCCGGGCCGGACACAGCCGGTTCCGGCCGGCTCTGACGGCCCCACCCCAGGGCACGGCTGACCCCGCAGCCAAGATGGCGGCTGCACCGCTCAGGGTGGGGAGAAAGGACTCGGGAGGGAAGGACTGCAGCTGAGCCTGGGAAAAGGTGATTAATTAATTTTCCCAAAGTCGAGCCTGTTTTGCCCTTGACAGTAACTGGTAAGGGATCTCCCTCTCCTTATCCTGACCCCTCCTGTTGAGGGGGAGAGTGAGAGAGTGGGGTGGGCATTTGGCCCTTAGCCAAGGTCAACTCACCACATTCTTTATGAGATTGTTTTTCATGTATTTTTAAGGGGAAAAAAAATACAAATATATGAAAGGGAGAAGGAAAGAGGGGGCAGAAAGAAAACTCTAAAGAAAATTAATTTACAATTTGCTTCCTCAAAGCATATGCAATCAGAAAAAAATTTATAAAGGATGGAAAAGTAATAGCTGTTAGTCTGCATAGACTTAAATAATAGAAGGATTGAAAAGATACTTAGGCTTGAGCAAATTGTAGAACCAAGTGGGATACAATGAAAGTAAGGCATGATTCAAGATGAATACAAAGAACCTCTCTGGCAACACGTAGACAAGCTGCCCCATAAGAAGAGGCAGAAGCTCTGGTGCCTTGGACACACTGAACTGCAAACTAAACACTGGGAAAATTCTGTGAGGTGAGGAAAAACACTGAGATGCAAATACATTGGAAGATCCAGTATGTGCACTGTAAAAAACTCTGATTTGTAGGGAGTTAAACTGAGTTATTTCAGTAGATGGAGAATTCATAAAGACAAAAAAAAGTTTAATGTTTGAAAGAAAAAAAGCACACCTTTAAGTCATTTGTACAAGAAACACAATTCTGAGAGGATATCCAGCTATTCCTCAATATACACAATTTTCTGCATTAGTAAAGTTTATAGTAAGAGTCATTAATGCTCTGCCACTCTCAAGAAGGCCAGATACTGTCTATAGCTGAATACTGCCTTCTTAGACCTGTAGAAATTTGCATCAGCCACATGCATTTAAAAGTAAGAGCCCTTGCTATCAACCAACTCACCATGACACCCTGGACAGACAGATTTTTAGGTCAGAAGAAACCACACTAGGATCTTGCCTAAGCACCCCCATGATGTCGCCAACAGTGTTTTATCTGCCCGATCTAAATTGATTTATTCAAAGTTTGATGAAATTTTAAAGATCTTTCTAAAGTAACATTTTAAGGGGCTGTTTGTTTGGTTTTTATTATAACAAATGGTCAGCCTAATCAAATCTGAGAAAGGTAAGCAGGCATAGTTGCGACAAAAGGCTTGTACTTTCAGAGAAAGAATGGGCCATAAAACTGCGAAGGTCTCTCATTTCCAAAACTACATTTAAAATAACACATGCCATATTCATAGCTCCTGGTACCAGACACTTCTGCTGACCCAAAGCACAGTCTGCAGCACTCAGCCCATAGGCTTTGAGGAACCTGTGCACAAATGACCCAGTGCAGAATCCTGCAAATCTTGACTGTGACTGTAAACCCTTTTCCTGTGAGCAATTACACGACTGCAACAGCTTCCATTTGTTGGTCTTTGGTGTGAATGTGGTACCTTATATAAATAATTGCTTGACCTACAGTAAGTTTCCTAGATGGTCCAATCTCATTTAACACCCCTGCACAAACCACAACTTCAGGTTCATCTGCCTTACAATTGTGGGTTGTTTTTTTTAATCTTTTATCTTAATCTTATGTCTTAAACTTCTTTGAATCTTAGTCTTAAACATAAACTGTATTTAAATTACTTTGTAGTAGAGGACTTCCATTTTATTATTATTATTATTTTATTTTGCCACGAGTTCCATACAGGCAGTTACTTTTTGCACTGATTTATTTAAAATCTTCTCTTGGGTACAAAGCTGGTTCATGTCAAAAAGGCAACAGAACACACCATCTCCTACTGACTGATGTAAATCCCCCAATTAATTTGGCTTCCTTCCTTGCTAGACTGAAGCAATGCTTTTATGAGTAGCTCCTGCAGGCTGGTTATTGAAAACGGAAGGTGCTTAGCTTTTGCATGCATAGCCCTTCATAAATAATATATAAAGTCCAAAGCAGTTATTTATTGGGTCTCTCTGTCCATCTTACATATGCCACCCTGTTTCAGTATTGAAGGCCTGATTTTCAGCTGTTGTAAATTCAAATCAATTGATGTATGTTCATTTACCATCATCTGAGAAACGGGAAAACAGTGATAATGGTCATTCTATTTTTTTCAGCTCAGTCAAATGAAGTTGTCTACACTGTCTATACATTGATTCCCTCTCTTCCGCAACACCCAAACCTCACTTGATTTTTTCTTAAATTCATTCTCTTTAAGCTGCCTTTTTCCTCTTGCAACATTGCTTGTTCAAACACTGTTAGGTAATAGTCTCGTATAGGTGACTCAAAGCAAAGCTGCTTCTTCAGTGATGGCCTGTCTCCATTTATTAAATTCCATAAATCAACCTAACTTGTAACTTTACAGTATCTGCTCAAACTCACCATGGCAAACCAGAGTTCTTGTTTCCTCCAGGATCACTTACACTTCTCTATGCATTTCTGACATAGCCCAATATAATTTTGACCCCTCTTCCTCACCTACCTCACCCACACAAGTCATGTCTGATACTTATGACTTTCTTCTCATATTACATGTTTTCTTTTCTTTGTCCTCCTATTGTGTCTCCACCAACTCAATTCACAGAGATGCCCACATACTGGCCTAACAGAAATCAACGCTCATTCCTTTCTGGTTCATATAGAAGACCTCAGAGTCTCCTTTGCTTCTTCTAATCACAGCCTCTGTGAGCTCTCACCAGCCTTATTTTTAGATCTCCAGCTCCAGCAAATTGAAAGCAAATAGTCATGAAGGCAATATTCACACCTCATTCCTTACATTTCTCACAGGTACACCCTCACTTCCCTCCATGCTTCGACTCATGCGATCACCCACTCTGAAACGTCCAGAACTGTTGGTGGAAAAAGGCTAGAAGCGGCCCAGCATCCTAGCACTACATGTGACATATCCGGAGCTTCATGAGGCTAAAGCTGAAGACAGCATGTCCCAGCATGGGCCTAGGAGGCAGTGGAGCGGGGAAGCAAGTGCAAAGCTCTCAAGCAGTTCATACCCAAAGGATGACACGAGAGTGTTTCTGACCCCAGACCAGCTGGGGCTGGGTGTGAGCATGGCCTTGGTGTGCCTGGCTGCCCTCAGCAGCATCCACTAGCTCCCACAGCTGTGGGGTTCATTTATCCAGCGATGCCTGTGATGGGCAGCCTCACCACGGTTCTGCATTCCCCCCTGGCAGGGGGCTGCGTGTAGACTACTCAAGAGCCACAGGCTGGTCACTCCTGACTTAGATGGATCAGTGCAGACAGCAATGGCTTAAATACCACAAATGTGTTAGATTTAGACTCAGACAGGAGCAAACCTGTAAATAATGAGGTATTTGCTTAGCATCAATCTGACTCTTTGCATATTACATCTGTTCTCGCTGCTTTATGCATTTTTTAAGATGCAGGCTGTGCTGTCCTCTGCATTTCTAAAGGGCTCAGTAAATTTTGGATAATACTGGAATACTAATAGTAACAATAAATATTGCCATACTCTTGTCTAAAATACTTACTGCATTAATAATTTTCCACAGTATCAACATTCTGTAGTAATGAAATTAGTAACTTCTATATAAATCATTAGCAATTAAAATTTATTTGTACACTATAATTTGAATATCTGAGAAATAACAGTACTAATTAGTGTATGCAGAACCTCTGAATAATGAGTAAAGGATATTAATTTCTCTTTTCTTAATAAAGCCACATTTCTCCGAAGCCACACGAACAGTCCAGTAAGAAATTAAATTGTATGGAAACAGTAATTTTCAGCACTAGCCATTTTTTTTCTACAGTGCACCTGAACTTGAAAAGCAAGACATTACCCTCTGCCTTATGAATACTAAACCAGCATACTGCATCTAAAGGTTAGACCAGAAAAGTCAGTCTGTGTGCCTGTATTTTCAGGAGAATTGCAGAACATTTTATGTGTATTGTTCTTTTTAAGCATAGCTCAAACCTGTATTGCATGTCAGCAAACTTTAATTTAGCATGTTATTTTTCCATAAAAACGCAACATTATAAATAAACTTCAAAATACAATTGCAAATTTTTGAACTGTTAAAATAGGTAATTCAAAAATATCTCTCCCCTACTTTATCTCATTCAGGAAATCCACAAATGCATTACATGTCTTCAAAGAGACTGCCTGTACATAAACATTTTGGGAGTCTTACATGTTTTAAAAAAGGCTCCTTTCACAAAAGTAATAGCAGCCATAAAGCCCGAATATGGCCATTGAGTTTAATTTACTCTGGTTGGGGTTCAAATTCACAAACAGATGATTATGATTCTGAATCACACAGAATCCCAGCATGGTGGGGGTTGGAAGGGGCCTCTGGAGATCCTCTAGCCCAGCCCCCTGCTAGAGCAGGGTCACCCAGAGCAGGTCGCACAGGAACGCGTCCAGGCGGGGTTTGAGTATCTCCAGAGAAGGAGACCCCACACCTCTCTGGGCAGCCTGTGCCAGGGCTCGGTCACCCTCACAGGAAAGGTCATGTTCAGATGGAACTTCCCATGTTCCCATTGGAAGCCTGTTGCCCCTTGTCCTGTTGCTGGGCTCCACTGAAAGGAGTTTGGCTGCATCTTTTTAACACCCACCCTTGATATATTTATCAGCAAGGATGAGAACCCCTCCCAGTCTTCTCTTCTCCAGCCTGAACAAATCCCAGGTCTCAGCCTGTCCTCCTAAGAGAGATGTTCCAGTCCCCTCATTACAGTAGCCCTCTGCTGAACTCTCTCCAGCAGCTCCCTCTCTTGAACTGGGGAGCCCAGAACTGGACACAGGACTCCAGATGGGGCCTCACCAGGGCAGAGTAAGAGCGGGGGGAGAACCTTCCTCAACCTGCTGGCCACACTTTTCTCGATGCACCCCAGGATATCACTGGCCTTTTTGGCCCCAAGGGCCCACTGCTGGCTCATGGACAGCTTGATGCCCACCAGGACTCACCTCGAAGCTGCCTTCCAGCAGGTCAAGCCCTAACCTGTATTGGTGCCTGGGGTCGCTCCTCTCCAGACGCAGGACTCTACACTTGCCCTTGTTAAACTTCATTTGGTTCCTCTCTGCCCAGCTCTCGAGCCTGTTCAGGTCACGCTGAATGGCAGCACGGCCTTCAGGTGAATCAGCCACTCCTCCCAGTTTTGTGTCATCAACAAACTTGTGAGTGAGCACTCTGTCCCTTCGTCCAGGTCATTGATGAATATATTGAATAAAACTGAACCCAGAACTGACCCCTGGGGAACACCACCAGCTACAGGCCTCCAACTAGACTCTGCACCATTGATCACCACCCTCTGAGCTCTGTGATTCTGCTATCTTTCAATCCACCTCACCGTCCACTTGTCTACCCCACACACCATAAGCTTACTTATGACGATGGTGGGGGAGACTGTGTCAGAAGTCTTACTGAAATAGATTTCCTAACTGGAGTCTGTAGGTTACATCAGACACCACCTAAATTAGGGAAGAGCAAAGCCTGGCTAGAGTACAAAGCAGCCCAGCTCTGAGCTGGAGTACCAGCTCTGATTTCCTGGCAAATATATTTTAAAATTCCAACCAAAAGCAGTACACACGTGAGCCTATTTACACCAGGGTTATCCTCGCATATACTCTGTTCTCAGATGTGAACACAGGAAGGTTCCTCATGCTTTTTACTCAATGAGGGCAAACCATCGTAAGCCAGCTAAGTGTTCCTGCTTTCAAATATGATCAGCCTTCATGACCAACATGGTAAACCAGCTTGGTGACAGATATTAGCACAATACTGAATCTCTCGATGAAAACAGATGTCTGGGAAGAGGATGATGACAGAGTTTTGCCAACACACGCAAGACAAGGAAACCTAACACTTTCCACACTGTAATTCAGTGCGCTCCAGACACAAATAACCCAGCAGTCAGGACTGATGCATCACTAGCCAATACATATTGCAATACTCTTTCTAGTACCACAGCACTAGCCGTGGTGCTATGGGGACTATCTACAGCGTAGTATGACCATACCAAACTTTTTTAAAGCAAAGAAGGATGTTAATTCATGGCAGCCATGTGCCTAGAGTCATCTTTGGAGAATGCACGTGAAGAAAGATAACCAAAAGTATTTTTCATTTACTGGGGGTAAACTACAAATTCTGGGTGATGATTAATTCATTGATTCATGAGAATAAAGTTCTCTGGGGAGCATCACCAATCTGGACTGACTTGCCAGGAATGCTGAATTTTATATCCGGATCTCTGCATTATTAAAAAGAGAAAGAAAAAAAGCACAAAGCAAAAGTACAAGTGATCAGGTCTCTTTGTGGCAGAGTATATTTGAAGGTTCAAAATCATATTTATTCCAGTAAATAAAACTTATTCATGTGTTAGCTATACAATAACATATATGGAGAGTACCAGGACAAAAGACTAAAATCCTGCAGACTGGCTCTACTTCCAGGCCTTATCTCATTCTAAACAAAATACAAACACATTTTTCCAACCTAGCACATTTTAGGAGACAGGAGGAGAGCAGAGTAACTATTTTGGACAGAGGCTCCTATTAGTGTCTCCAATACAGAGTTTATTCCAAATTTGGTGCTATGCCTCTGCAGATCTCAGATCAGAACCAAGCCTTTAGGCATTAACTGAGATAAACAAAGTCTGATACATCAAATCTAATTATGCTAAAAATATCCAAATAAGATCTAGATCTCTAAGGTAATTCTAAAAAGCCTTAGTGATGGTGAGGCAAGTAAGATTAAACTGCAAACAGCTTGTGAAATATGGGAAATGGCATTTTAGGGAAATATTTTCCTTTAACTAATAAGGCAGGAAATTTTGTGACATAATAAATAATTTGTCCAGTAGCTTAAGGCATCTTAAAGAAAAAGGAAGAGATGCTAAATAAACTACTATATATTCCTGTTTCAAAGCCATCATCAATAATACTTGTTTTATAATTACCATGTTACAAAAAAAGTGGAAAGCAAAGCAGTTATAAAAAATAATGGAAAACAAACTTCTTATATGTTTGCATCAGTTATAGTTACAAAATAAGTGGTTAACTTGGATAATGCTTCAATTTTGTTTGGAGCAATTAAAAATGTAGTTTCCTCCTCCTCCCCCTTCACAATTTTCATACCAGGGAAAAGCACGAATAAAATGGCAGCAGTTACTCAAACACAATCCTTCACCCAGGAAGGCTCTGCAGAAAAACACTACTTTGTTCAACGCCAGACCTGTGCCATCCCATTTATTACCCACAGAGGCACTGTTGTATTGTTAAGTGCACCTAGCCACAACTTTAAGACCAGACTGAAACAGTTTGCAAATGCCTACCCGTCTGCCTCTGCCCTCTAGTCCTCCTCCGTGAGTTCAAGTCATAGAAGTCCATGTATGCTGTTACAGCTTTCTCAAATCAAATGAGAGACATTCCAAAACAGTTCTGTTTCCAGGAACAAATTCATATGCTTGTAAGGCATCCAGAGCTATATGCCTTAATTAAATCTATTTCTAATAATAGAATAATAGTAGAATTTAATTTCACTATTCTGAAGCACTTCTATTAACTTTTTACCTCTTTGAGCTATGTATACCAACACTGGCTCATAGGATATCTGGTCAGCTCCACACTCACATGTGCTATGGGAAACTTTCAGGAGAATTTTGGGAACATCTCCTGCCACGAAATCCCACACATCGCACTCACCGAACCTCCATCTTTCCCAGGCAAACACTATGCATGCTGAGGGCATGCTGAGGGCCTCCATCTTAACATCCAAACGCAATGACAGCAGCTATGTTGCATCCTCCTGCATAACTACTTCTTTCATTAAGTTGGCTCATTATATATTAAGTGATGAAGTATTAGATCACTTAAATGTATGCATGAGTATTGCTAAAACCTACTTAACCTTGACTGTACACAAAGTTCCGTACATAAATCTACTCGGTGACCACTAACTAGAACTTGTTTCAGCTTTGCTGGCTGTGCAAGCACTATAGATAGGAAGGACACCTAGCCATGCAGGCTGAGACTTAGACACAGCTTGTCCAAGGTGAAAGCCCAGTCCAGAATTGTCCTAAGCTTTGAGGTCCAAAGTACAAAACTGATCACAGACTCACACAACTCTAAGACTCAGCTTCCAAGTTTGGAAATGTGAATAGAGAAACGTGTAGAGAAATGAAGCATCAGCTTTGACAGATAGAGATTCAACTGCAGGGACAGTTCTTCAGCAACCAGCCTGCCGCCTTCCCACAGTCTCAACCGGGACCAGTGACAGATACATTTACAGGTCTTCTTCCAGTGCTGAAGGAATGTATTTCATAGTTTAAGAAGAGTGAAGTCATGTAAGGAGGGCTAGATAAAGACAGAAACATCACCTAAAGGCAGGATTATGCTGAGCTGCTAGAGGAGATTTTTCTGAGCTGCGGAGAGAAGGCAGTGCAATGTACAGTGCCTGATATGACCCCAGATCCCAATGGACATTGCCACAAGTCATCTTGTTGGCTATGCCCATTCTCAGGTCATTCCATGTGCCTAAGTAGCAACATAAGTGGGTCCAAAGGAGACCTGGGACCTGCTGGAAGAGTCCTCTATTATCTTGGTACCCAGGTACCCACTCACAGAGCCTTTGAGCATGGCTCTCAAACAGAAGAGATCTTGGGAAAGGGACCATTTTCTTCACACTCCTTTAAGGCCTTGCAAAAGAAACCAGAGGCCTTGGACACACTATATGATTCCTTTATCCTTCACAGTTCCCTCACGTAGCACCTCAGAAAATGCCAAGATTGAAAAAAGCTCACCAGCCCCTCCAGCAATGCACTTTTTTCTCCCCATTCCATTCACCTTGTAATCAGAAAGCCTCATCAATTCTTATTGGACAAAAAAAAGTCTGGTGAGTTATGATTTAGGTCAATAATATGACATCTTTAAATGGCATCACAGACGTAAACGGACAGAGAAATTACAGTCCCGATCTGAAGACTTAATCTAAATTAGACCCATTGAAGAGTGAGACATTATATTTGCAGGAGTAAGTGCTGAACAGAGTGACAGGAGGCTAATTGCATAGATTTATTTTTCAGGGACAGTTTTATGGAGAAAACTCTCATGTTTACAAGACTGTCTCTACTGCTGGACCTGGGAGGATTACAGGATCTTAGAGTCTGCCTGGGGAAAATTAAGAACTGAGATATACATTCTCAAAGCATAAATATGCAGCTACATTCAATACTATTAACTACATTGGAATTAAAATATGGTCCTATAGACTTAAACAAATATACATTGCAAAGGTTTAATTTTTGAAATTACATTTATTTTGGGGATTGAAATTCACCACTTATTAAAAAAACTATATCCTAGAATCTAAGGTCACAGACATATTTGCTCTGCAGACAGCTGGAAGAGCTGCAAATGTTATTACCTCAGGCCATTTTTTTCCCACCTCCATGTTGGAGATCACCATGACAACAGCAAAGAAAACTAAATGGAGCCCATGAGCCTAAACTCAACGCCCCAATGTAAAATCTTCTTTTTTTATCTTAAATCAACAGTGAAGGCATTTCAATCTAACATGGTTGCCTCCACACTCAAACAAGGAGAAGGTCAGGGGAACAGGGAAGGCGGCAGTCACCCACGCACGGAGTTGTACAACAGCAGTCTTAGGCTGTAACATGGAGTCACCTGCATTAAAACATGGGCAGCTAGCTCCAGAAAAGGACAGCTGCCGTTCCTGGGGAATTCAACCAATCTGAGGCCAAAATTTCCCAATGCTACACAGAAGCAATGTTCTAGTGGAGTCTCCTGACCCGTACCACGACCTGCTCTGCAACCTCTAGTCCTTGAAGGGCATCAACTGTAAGTTAAAACACAAAACGTTTACAGACAATTCTTTAAGAAAAGACAGCACATTATCATATTTTTCTACTGGTTCATACACTTCCAACTACATACATGTCTGTAAATTACAATGAATAGCAGGTGATTTCAGATTCAGCTTTTGTTTCACTTCCAAGACGAAATACAGATCTCTAGACTTAGAAGTCATGAACATAAATTTCCAATTTAAGTTTCTTCATTTTGTGTAATGTCATTTTTGTAATTTAACTGCAGATATGAGTTTGTACAAAAGTATTTTGTCTCTATAGAACAGTAATCAAAACATGTCCCAGGTTCATAAAGATCTTTAAAGACTTTTTTTTTCCTCATTATCTGGATTTATGCATACACTTAATTGTTATGATGTTTTGTCTCATGTTATCAGCCTTCAGAATAAACCCCATAAAGCTTTTTCTTGTAAAAGCTGTTATTCAGATCATGGATATGTTAAACTTCAGGAAGTGGAAAAAAATGAGTGTGATTTATTTCATCAAAAACACCAGGTGCATCTTGCTACTTTTCCACATTATGAATGAAGAGGCATTTAATGATCCAGGAAATTTCTCCATAAATATCTGCAAGCACAGAGGTTTTTTATTTACATTTTTTCATTGCATTTGCAATTTCAAAATCCTCCACATCTACAACTACAGGCAATATTTACTTTTTGGAATTCAGTTCATACTATTTGTTTCTTGCATTCCACATGGTAAAGAAGGCACTTAGTAGGTAGCTGTACATTTTATTCAAAAGCAGTGTGCAATGGGTTATGGGAAAAAAAAAACAGAAATACTGGAATTTCTGCATCCTTAAAACATAACATTCAATGTTATTTATAATTTTAAAACTAAGAAGTTGGCTGTAATATGGTCATACAAAACTGAATGTAGTTAGTTTCTTCCAGGAAGTAACACTTGTAAATGGTAGCCAAAAAGCCTCGTCTGACAACTAAGAACAAACTTCTGGTTCTTAAAGCACCTTGAGAAATATCTAACACCCAGAATGGTTTTAGGCAACTAGAAAGAGAAAAATATTAAGTGACACAACTATAATGTCATTGTTTTCTAGAAATAATCAGTCAAGAAATGAATTGATAGCAAAATATCAGACCCCCCAGTGAACATTTTCAGCTTTTCAAGACACTACTGCTTTTTTATTAACTCTATGAGATAATATTTATTTTCTATATATAAGCCCTCTATTCCACTGTACTTTTTCCTATTATCATATCACCAGTATCTAAGGAAATAAACATAACTGTCTGAAAGTATGTTGATTTAAAATTATCAGC